>PVKM010048623.1:0-11144 GCA_004027735.1 Carollia perspicillata
TCCAAGGGTGAGGACACACCCCTGGTCCGGCTCAGCATCCGGATATTCCGTTCCCCAGCTTTGCAGTGACTGGTTCGGGGGAACAAGCAAGCACAGGAATGAGGCCAGGCCGCTGGATTCCAGACTAGGATGGGACAGGCTCCCCTGGGAGATGAGACGAAACTCAAGCCCAGGTCTTTCTGCCCACCCTGAAGTTCCCCCCAACTTGGGCAGGGGCAGCCACAGGCCAGTTCGGGATTAAGTCATCCTTGGTTCCAGTCACAGGTGCCCACAGAAGATACCAGGAGGGCTGGGAAGTGCTGCCCACAACTACACATCCTGCAGGGAAGTCGGGAAATTTCGCAGCAGAGGGGACCAGCCTGGACCGCCCATCATTTCGAATGGAAGGGGAGGGTCAGGGACAGGTGGCTGTCAGTTGTGAGGCCAGGGGCGGGGAGAGGGGGCGTACCTGCTCGCCGTGCTTTTCCTTCCAGCCGCACTGGCTCCGTCAGCCTGCAAAAGAAACCCCAAACACACGCATTAGCCAAGGGTGACGACACAGATTCTACCCACCGCCACTCTGCCAGGCTGCTGCTCAACACCAGCCTTCCCTCAGACACACGCGGGAGCTGGCCCCGACCCCCTGCTCCTTTCCTCCAGGCTGGAAACATCTGCTCCCAGTGGCAACGGGGAGCCAGCACACCCCCAACCCAAACTTGCTTGGCCCTTTAAATCCAGCTGAGCACCCACTGCCAACACAAACCCAGCAACCACAGAGCCCTGGGGACTCGGTGGAAAGTAAGTAACCAGCTAAATCTGAGATTGAATTGCACCATTTTTATTTTCAGCTGGGATTTCCAATAAAACAGTAGCCACAGATTTATTCCTACCAATCAAGGGGGAAAATCGTATTATGTTAAAATATTCTGTCCCCCGACCCTCTGAGCAGGGGAGGCAGGAGAGTGGCTGTTCTTAATCTCTTTATTTGGGGGTGGGGGGTGGGGGAATAAGTCTGGTCAAATGAAATTTCCAGAAATCATCAAATTCTGGTTCAGATGGAGACACTGAGGCCTTGGACGAGGAGGGAGTGGCCTGAAGTCTCACAAGGACTGAACAACAGATACCTGGGGTCCCTGACTGCCAGGCTAGTGCTGGGGGCAGGGGATCCTCAATGTGGAGGTTGCTGACCAGGTTTCAGCAACCTTGGGAATGCCCAGGTCTCTCTACTATCCCTGGTTGAAGACGCATTCCCTAGCTTTCTTTTTCCCTTACTGTTCAAGTACGCTTGTCTCCATCTCCCCCCCCCACCCCCTCTACCCACATTCCTTAGCTTTGTGAAAACATTGAAATAACAGTGATCCTAGCTCAAATAATGTGGGTTCAAAACCCCGTGGCCCACATTTGTTCCCAGATTCAGAATCCTTCCGATCTTAGCAAGGCAATGTTGGCACACGTGTTCTGCATTCAGAAACCACCCTGGCGGGGTCTGGGGCGCCCCCAGTGCCCGGGGAGCCCCCAGTGCCCAAGCACAGTGATAGTTCTACAGAGAAAGGTATGCAGTCAGCCCTACGTGGGGTAAATGAAGACGGCGACTGGCCTCGCTCCCCTTCGGTCAAGTTCTGCCACTTCAACAGTTACAAAAACTCTTTTTTTCCCTCTTTCCAAGCTTTTCCAATTTCAGGACTGCGGATGAAGGATTGAGGACGTAAAATAAACACGGCAGCAGCTACCTTTTGAGGAGTGCTTACGGGAAGTTGCAAACTGGCAAAACCAGATGGCGGACTTGGATCCAAAGAGTAAATATATAAAAATAAAGGGACTTCCCCTCCCCCCATTTCAGCTTCTCTTTAAAAACCAGTTAATCCGGCAACCCACAGTCCCGCGTCCCCACAGTCCCCTAGGGCTGGTACGCCTGGTTCTCCAGTCTGCACCTCTCCTTCCCGCCTCATACCCCGTCCTCCAGGTCTTGTCCCCGTGGCACCCAGACCCGCTCCCAGAAGAACTTCCCAGCCGGTGCTAGTGTAGAACATTAAATGCCTCTTACGAAATCCTCTTAGACGGTCCCCCAACACGTCCCATTTTACAGGTGAGGCACAGAGGGCAAGTCACTCATCCAGCACCCCACAGCGACAAGCCCAGGTCTGGGCCATGCCAGTGCCCACGGTCCCCTCAGCTCGGTAAGGTTTTATCTCCCGCCAAGGCACAGGAGGGCCAATTGGGAAACGGAGTGAGCTCACCCCACCCCTGTTGCCCACACAAGGAAAGCGGAAAAGAGAAGGACAAGTAGGGAGGCAGAGATGCGAGGCCTGGGTGGGAGAAATTAATGGCACGCTGGTGTATTATTTCAGCAGGAGAAACAAAGCAGAAAATGGTTTGCATATCATTTCACTGCGAGCGAAAAAACAGGATCAATTACAGCCTCTCCCCGACATCCTGCATTCCTCAAGACTTGTCCAGATAGCGAGTGGGAAGACGGCTTGTCCTGCGCACAGGGTAAGAGGCCCAAGGGGTCGGGCGTGGAAATTCTGCCCCGGAGAGCCTAAAAAACCTGTAAAATCCCAAATCACCTCTCACTTTCCAGACTTAACTCTGAGCACCTATCTCTAGTATTTCATACGTCATTGTAACGTAGTCTCTTTTGTCCTCTTCCGTCCTTCATAACTGCACACAGAGCTGACCGGTTCAAGAACAGTGGTCACGTGACTGCGCCGGGGAGAAGGTTCTCGGTTTTGGGCGCATCTGATCACCCCCAGTTACGTTTCCCTTTTATGATGCTTATGATAGATACTTGAGCTTTGTCTCACTGCTGGCAACACTCATTTGTTTTCCACACACTTCTATAAAATAAAGACAAAATGTTGAACACGTTCAAAGAGTCGCCCAAACAAATCCCTTGGCAGAGACTAAGGCTGGTGTGGGCGGAACGAACCTCGGAGGAGGAACGCTGAGAGATGTCCGTCTCGGCTCTGGCGGGGCGTGAAACGCCCGTTGGAGCTGACGGACGATGAGCACTAGAGGGGATGTCGAAGGCAGCACGTGTCGAGGCCACAGCACCTGGGCCTGGCTGGGTCTAAACCCACGGTAATGACAGGGGAGCGCCACTCGGGCCCTCCCAGCCCCAGCTGAGGCCCACGGGGCTGAAGGCACAGACTCTCAGTTGGAGAGATCCCTTAGTGGCCAGGCCAGCGAGGTGGGTGTCCTCACCAATCAACAGATCACAGCGGTGGACCACCACTGTCCGAATTCAGTTCCGCCGCTGACACAGCCCTTTTCCTAGGCCCAAAGCAATTTCATGTGATCCAACCTGAACCACAAACTCACCTTTACCCAGTGGAATCTGACTTGCTCTTGATTTGAACTGAAGTGTAAAAGCACAGGGTTTAGAGTCGGGGGTCTGCGTTGGGGTCCTGGTTCTGCCACTTTCTAGCTGTACGTTCCAAGGCAAGTCACTTGTACTCGCCAGGCACACACTCAGTCTCCTCATCTGCAAAATGGCAACAGCAGTCCCAGGACCTACCTCGTGGGGCTGGCATGAGAGTTAAACAAGAGAACTTAAACACAATAATGTATGTCAAAGTACTTCCCGTGGGCTCAGCTGTACTAATAATCATCATGAACAACCCTAGATACAACTACAAAAGCCATCATTGATCAGCTCCAGGAAACTCAAGCACAGAAAAACCGAGTGACTTGGATAAGACTGCACAGGAGGTGAGCAAGCAGCAGGGCTGGGCTGGACAGCACCAGGGGTCTTCCCTGCCTGTCTCCGGCCTGATCTGAATGAACCCCATGCTGCAAGACAGCACCTCATGAGTACCCATCAGACCCTTCCTCAGCCCTGAGATCTTGTCCCAAGGGCCGACTACCACATTGAATACAGCAATGCTGGCAAAGTACTAAGCGCAGGCCAGGTACGTACAGTAATCGCTGAAGTAATGGAAACTCTCCTGCTGCTGCCACCACTGGGCCGTGTGCTCCTAGAGGACAGGCAGCTTCCTGCCTGGGTGTTGCCTGGATCTCACTTTAAGCCTTGGGCAAACTCTTTCCTTTCTCTGGACCTGCACTTCTGCACAGGTAAATGCAGGGTCAGGAGCATGAGAGTTAAATCAGATCATCTCCACCTTCTATTTCCATCTCTGTCCTTCTACGTGGAGTTGGCCCAAACCCCTCGACGGCAAACGAAATGTGCTGGGGGACAGCGGGCCATGAGAGACCCTCCTGCTCGCTCTCACAGAGGTTGGAGTCAAGGCTTCCAAGCCCCCAGCTCACCATTAGAAAACCTGCCCCCTTTCCTGGCCCCTCCATCCCTCGTACAGAGGCTTCTCCATAGGACCCGGGCAAGGCTATTTTTGGTTTCATTGGGCCCTCCTCTTCCCTCCCAAATGAATGTTAAGTTGTTCTTTTCCATTCTCTTATTAAGGATTTTCTTGGAAAGAAAATATTATTTCAAACCCAGAAATTTTATTTCTAAATTTGTGCAAATGTAAGTTGTAATACATTAGCTGCATTTCACATTCTGTGCAAATGGCAGAAACAGGCAATTCGTGTGCTACAGGATGGGGGCTGGCCAACGATTTCGATAAAATAAACCCTTTTTTAATTTAAATGCTAATGCACTGAATTAAAATTTAATAACTGAGGAAATTGAAAAGCCGAGCAGGAATATTGGAAATAAATCCAAGCAGAAACAGCTGAAATTAAAAATTCTAGAGAGTGGGAGGATAGCAGCTAAGCTGTCTTATATGATTACATTTTTTTTTTCAGAATGAAGCAAAAAAAAAAAAATCCTATCTCTCGCTGGCTCTAGGGCAGTAAATCCACAGTGCTGTGATTTATTGCTCAATTTTCCTGAGGGAAAAAAGGCTTTCTTTCATGCTGAAATATTTCATAAATTTCAAGCCAGCATAAATTCTTAATTTAAAAGTTATGGAGGTCACATTTAGTGCACTGGTACGGTTCCAAAATCTTAAAGGAATAGCAGCGACCAAAAAAAAAAAGCAAAGAGGAGGGGTACAATTTGCCTTTCCCCCCCCTTTTTTTTTCCTTTTGGTTTTAATTCACAAGTTGAAATTTCATTATTAAAGATTCCTCCTGGATGGATGAAACCCAAGCACGTGGGGAACTGGCGTGTGTTTGGAAATCTGCTGCAAAAGATGAAGAGATAAAGATTTAATTCAATTATAAAAAGGCATTTTTTTTTCTTTAAGCCACTTGAGGAATTTCTGGTAAAAATTTCCTCCCTTCACTGCCCTGGAAGGGGTGAGGGTGGGGGAGGGTGGCCAATGTAATTGCTTCTCTTAGATCTCCAATCTTTTGTGCGCACTGATATATTCATTTGTTATACAGCTGTTCAGCGGCGGAAAGAATGCTGGGGCGCCCATAATTCTAAGCAAATCAATCAAAAATTAATGATTTGTCATGCTTGCACAATGGAGGAAAACAGCTCCTTGGGTCCTGGCTGCCTGATCTCAAAGAATGAAATGCCTTTCTTCGATAAGAGAGCCGAGCCAGAGGTTCGGGGAGGCTGAGGTGCCACCGCAAATGTGGGGGCTCAGGGTCCCCTTGAGCTCTGCAGGGATGGAGGGGACCCACATCTTGGAGGGGGCGTCCCCAAGATGGCGCCACGGCCGGTCGAGCCCAGGACCTGGCGCAGCACATTTCCGTGGTGGTCTAATTAAGATCTTGCCTTTGCCCGCCCCCACTGAAACTCAAAAACTACTTCCTCTCTGGAGACGCCAATGACTCCCCCTCCCCCACCAGATTGGACTGTCCCTGTTCACTGTTCTCCAGCACTGCTAACGCACCACCACCAGCACCTCTCACCAACTTAACGGGCCTGGGACCATGGTTCCTTGGGCGCCGGTCTCCCCCAGACCGTGTGCTCCCCCTGGGCAAAGCCCACAGTGTGCATGTGGCCAGGTCTCCAGCGCCCAGCTCACGGCCTGGCACAGGGCAAACAGCCAGCAAACATGGTCGAATCCATTAGTTATTGCTTCTCAGGAAATACAGATAATGAGGTTGCTTAGATGAATGAACTGCATGCATTGGCCATTCCACCGGGATGAAATAGAACAACCGATCTTAAGTAATCAATCACTCCTTTATTTATTCGACAGATATTTCCTTGAAAGCCTACTGTGCGTCAAGCACTGTGCTCAGCTTTGGGTGGACGACTTCGTCCCCCAATGTTCCACTGCCTCTGGGGCTTCTCTCTGCCCTCGGAAGAGAAGAGTGAGTGTGAGCCCAGGGAGAAGGGCAGCGCTCTGCATGTTCAAATGCCCCTGGAGTCTTGTATCCTTTCTTACTATAATTCGCATGAATGTTACATTCACAACTATCAAATGCATGCTACTCCATAACACGTGTGTGTATTTCGTACATATATACGCATGTTAATTCGAATATATAAATTGTTTCAAATTACCGAATGATCCAAATGACCCTGTAGGGAGGTGGCTCAGCCCCAGCAGTGAGTGAAACCACGTTGCCTGACCTGGCAGCCTGAAGAGGCTCCACACCTGCAAGAAGCACCTGCCTGAGGACAGGAGGGCGAGTGCGTCCCAAGCAACTCACGCCTCATCTACCTATCGCTTCCCTTTCCGACAGCCAACGAATCTCCAAATCTAACCTGATCTTTTTCTCTTTCCCACTGAGGCACAAGACTCAAATCAGAAGAAAGTGATTTGCTCATCGGACAAGTATTGGAGCTCCTTCTATGCACCAGACGTTGTTCTGGGAAGCTGGAATGTATCCCTGCCCTCACAGCCACTGCATTCAAGTGGCAGAGGCAGAAACGTTAGGTCTAACGAGTTAATTAGTAAAGACCTATGCATGCCAGAAAGGAATCTGAACTGTAGGGGGAAACTAGAGAAGGGCAGGAGGTAATCAGAAGGCCGGGGACAAGGGATGAGTTGTTGGTGGCAGTGAAGTGATCAGAGTAGGTGCCACTGGGTGTCTGGGGAAGGAAATGGCCAGAGCAGAGACCCCAGGGTGGGAGTGCGTGAGGAGGAGAGAAGAGGTACAGGAGGTCAGCCCAGGGCCTGCAGGCCACTGGCAGGTTTTGGCAAAGGGACATAATTTGATTTCATTTTAAAAAGACCATTTCTGGCTGCTGTGTTGAGAACAGACCACGGGCAAGGGTGGAGGCCAGTGAGGAGGTCGCGCAGCAGCCCAGGCAGAAGATGAGGGCGGCTGCGCCTGGGGTAGTGGCGGTGAGCAGGTGAGGAAAGGTTGGGTTCTGAACATACTGGCAAACAGAGCCGACAGGACCTGCCGATGAACTGGATGTGGAGGTGGGGAGAAAGAGTCAAGAAAGATTCCAAAAATTCTGTGCCTTAGCACCAAGAAAAATGGAACTGCATCTCTCTGGTGCATGAAAATATTAATGACCAGCACAGCCAGCACTTTACTGATGGTTGCACTGCACTGACTCCTCCCAATAACCCCAAGAAGACACTAGAGTTTAACCCCCTCTGATCAAGAATTAACCAGAGAGACCCAGTGACTGGCCCAAGGTCACACAGCTGGTGAACTGCTTGGCGGGAGTTCACATGTATAGAAACACACCTTCATCTCTAGAACCGGGAAGTCCAATCTGGCCCTAAACAAAGTAGGTGAACTGCTTTTCTATCTAACCACAGGGCCCCGAATCGAGCACAAGTGGTCCCCACTCTTATCCACCAGGTGCTCCTGAAACACACCTACTAAGGGTGACTGTGCCAGCAACAGCTCTGCAACTTACGAAGAGGATTCCATTCCCCAGAAACTAAATATACTATAGAACCCCTAAGGAGACCTTGCTTCTTACATCACATCCACCAGTGTGTTTCTACATGTGGTAGTTGGTTTTGAATTTTGTGTATTTGCCTTCCCAAGTGAACGTGGTTACTTGGAGACACTGACTACCCTGGGCTCCAAGCTTGAGGGGTGGTGGAAGCTGCCAGAGAAGCTCTCGGTTTAAAAGAAAAAGAAAAAGAGAACTCGGAGGGGTGATGCTGTTTTTCAACAGATATTTATGCAGTTCATAACAGCTGTGTGACACTGGGCGAGGCCTCCGGAGACTGACACTAAGATGAATCAGACGTGGTTCCTTATTCATTCACCCAAATAGTACCTATGAAGTGCCTACGATGTGCTGGCCGCCAGGGCAGTTACTGGGGACACAACAGTAACAAGAACAGTGAGGAAGGCAGGCACTGATGGCTTCATTACTGCACACTGTGGATTTAAAATTACGGACTGAGCTGTGTACTCTGAAGAGAGAAGCCTGAACGTCATCAGCACCTTTGACAACAGGACCCAACGACACTACAGGGTCAGAAGGGCTTCCTCTATGGGGATGGACGCTAGAACAGGGCATCCAGAGCTCCCCCCCCCCATGGGGAAATGTAAAATCTAGACGCAAATGAAACCCACACCAGCTGGGTGCCAGGGTGCAAGGAGAAGGGTGCATCTTGCCTTGTCTGGGGCACTGAGCCCCGTAGGGCTGAGTACTTCTCCGAGGGCCTTCACCCCTGGAGGAAGGGACCAGCCCCCCAACACGCCCAGGCTCACCAGAGAGCTCCTGCCCAGACTCTAGGCCAGAGCCCAGAGAGAGGCCCCAGGGATGCCATCACCAATTGGCCAACTACCAGGGGAAGCCATGGGGAATGGACCACGTCTTCACTCCTCTTGGTTACGGTGGCCTTCTGCCTCTTCCCAAGCCCTTGCTGTCTGAAGTCAAGTGTCAACAAATAAATCAGGCTTCCCAGGAAGGAAACCAGTGCGGGCCTTGTCTATCTCCGAGAAGTTTCCTGGTCCAGGCAGGTTCTTCTCCTCTCTCTGGTGGGCAGCCATGCAGACTGCAGCAGGACCTTCATGCTGACATTACTACCATCATCACTGTCTTTGCCACCACTGTCAACAGCTACTAATTACTGAGCACCTGAAAACCAGGCTAGGGAGGAGCTTCTGCGTCATCCCCAGGCTCACCGGCCACCACAGCACGTGCACCTCTGAAAGCAACTGCTGGCTGCAGGAGGGAGGTAGGGAGCCCGACATGAAAGCTGCTGTCACCTTCCAGGGAAAAGGGATGACGGTCTGGAGACAGCAGTGGAGAAGGGCCAGCGCCAGGACTGATAGCTGTTGGGAGAGACAAAGATCACCAGAGACAGAGGGTGGAAAGTACCCAGGGTGAAGCTGGTACATAGCAGTCACCAATCAATGGCCCGTTTAAAAAGTCCATTCAGCTGCTGCAGCTGCCGTGTGCAGGGGGCCTGGTCTCCTCTGGGCACAGCCCTGGGCACCTGGGAGGGACAGAAGTAAAAGGTGAATCTGCCTCCACACCCAGGGAGTCCGGGCCTCAGGGAGGAGGGGCAGCAGCCTCCCCTGGGCTTCCATGCAAGACTCAGCACCCACACCACAAGCCTTGCTCTCATCCCAGGGTGCCGCTGGATACCACCACGGCTGGAACCCATGGACCGCCTGGACCTAAAGGGTCTGTGACCGTTCCCGGTTGTTTCATATGTGTAGACTCTACACGCCCAACCGGGCTGGGTCACACAGGGGCAGGCGGCGTCAAAACGTGTGAGGTTATTCCTGTGGTCAGGCTCAGCAAGGGTTTGGGTTTTGGGGGTTTTTAACTTTTTATACTGAAATAATTCTACATTTATAGAAGAGTGGCAGAGAAACTACAAGGAGTTTTCTTCCACCCTGCACCCCACATGAAGGGCTTCGGGCAGGGGAGAAACGTCATCGGAATACCGTCTGCCAAGGGGCTACCGGAGGGGGCAGTATGGAGGCATTGAGACCAGTTAGGGGGCTGAGGCCGGTGACCAGGGAGCGTCAGCTGAGACCCGGTCTCCCTCCCTAGGACAGGCAGCCAAAAAGCCCTCAGGCTCCGAGACTAAACCATGCAAAAGGAGCTAAAAAGTAGGAATGGTGGTCACTGGGAGTCGGGAGGGTCAAAGGCCCTGACACTTGCTATGGTCCTTCAGGCAAGTGACATCTCATGACCCCAGTTCCCTCCTCTGAGAAATGGGGGTGATGCCAGTGCCCACCTCAGAGCCTGTTGTGTGGACCAAGTTAATCAGTCACCTGCTTAGCACAGGACTTTCACACCCACAGTCAGTGTCAGCTCGGACTATTAAATCCAGCGTCAAAGGCCCCAGGTGGGGGTAATACTGGCAATCCCGGAGTGCCCTGCATCTACTGGTTACCTCCCATACACCAGGCCTGGGCTCGGGGCACTGCACGCACCATCGCAACCCCCTCAAAGTGGTAGGGCCGACCCCCAGCCCCACTGTCCACACGAGAACCTAGAGGCTTGCAGGGTGCAGGGACCAGCTGGGAAGGGGCTCAGAGGCTCTGATTCCAAGTCCATGTTCTCAAATCTATGCCGTGCTGCCTCCGGGGCCCAGCAGGGGTGACCTTGGCGAGTGACTGTCCCTGTCTCTAAGAGTGGACACGCTCCTTTGGGTGCATGAATGCTGCTCTGTTTGTTTTCTTTTAAAAAAAAGAAAGAAAGAAAAATGTCTCCGTTCTTCACAGTCATACAGTTAATCTCTCAATTTACAAAAGAGCAAGTCACGTGACTGAACTCCACAAAAATTCTCTCTCCAGGTTTATGATTTTACAGAAAACTCCAGGGAAAACCGCCTGGAGCGAGTTAAAACCAGATCAGTCATAAACCATGTCCTGGTACAGCCCCACCAAGCCAAGACTCAGATTACTCATTAAATACATGATAAATATTCGCCTCAGATCAGCAGGAAGTGGGGGGGGGGGGGTGCTAAAAAAAGAAGGAAAACTTTTTTTGCTTCATGGGGGAAAAAACCCTATTATAAATAGGTTTATAGAGAGTTACAGGCTCCAAATTAGTGAACCCAGAACTGGGGGACAGGGTTTTTAAAAGTCACCCCCTTAGGTATTTTTTAAGTAAGGCAGTGAGGGGGAAAAGCTGCTGCTCAAACCTCTCCAGGGGACAAAGTGAAGGGCTCCTGTGACCTGGCCAAGGTGATGCCGGTGTCAGAACAGCCTCTGGGGAAGACCAGCAGCCCCCCTCCCCCCGGCCAGGAGACCCCTTCCCCTGACTGCTGGCAGAGGCCACCTCTGGCCCTCCGTCTGTCCCTCTGTCCAAGGAGGCTTCTAGACTGATAGCCCCTCAGAAACCTTCCACCTGGGACATG
>PVKM010048624.1:0-11166 GCA_004027735.1 Carollia perspicillata
GGGGTGAGGTCTGGGTGCCTTCCCCGGTCACCTGTCCCTGTGCCCCTGCTCACTCACGCACATTAATCCTCCAGCACCTTGTCTGCTGAGTGCTACTGAGCTGGCCTGTGCCAGGCACAGGGGACACAGGGACAGCCACCCCTGAGGCCCTGGCCTGGGAGACCTCAGTCTGGTGCCGCCTGCAGGAGGCAGAGATGCCCAGGCCCTGGCCCAGCCTGATGGGGTGGGGTGCTAGGGGGAGGGCCCCTGGAAGGAGGAGCACAGCTCTAGGCAGAGGCAGCGGCAGCAGCAGTGGCAGGGGGACCTGGAGTGGGCAGTCTGGGTGGGTTGAGGGTGGGGAGGGCGGCAGGGGTGCTATCTGGGCAGCAGGAACTGCACCCCGGGGTCCCCAGGCATGGAGGGCAGGGAGGAGCAATGAAGCTGGGACTCAGAGGGGGGTGGTGCAGTGGGTCTCAGCTGCCCCTGTGGGCGAAGGAATGGTGTTATCCTCCCTGAGGGCAGTGGGGAGCCACCCAGGATTCTGGGGGAGGTCGGTGCCCAAAGCAGCTTCCCTGCCCCGCCCCCAGGCTTCCCACTCATGCAGGGCTGAGCCCACATGCTCACATTACCTCCTTGGGACACTGGTGTCTATCCCAGAGGGGAAGCTGAGGCCCGAGAGGTGCAGGAGCCTCTGGCCCCGGGCTGGCACTAGCTCCTGGCTGGCCAGGCGGGGACACTGGGGGTCTTGCTGGGGAAATGTGGACTCATGTTGGAGGGATGTGGGTGGGGACAGGGGGTGGAACCCCCCGGGGGGTGGAGGCTCTGGTTGTATGAGCTGAGTCACAGGTGGGGCCCTCGGGGCCTCGTGCTCACCCTGGGGGCCTTGGAGAGGGCTCTTCCCTGAAGGACCCAAGGGTGGGGGTGGGGAGGTGCTAGAGCCCAGGAGGCTCAAGTGACCCTCAAGTGGCCCTCAGGGGAGACAAGCACACAGGGACAATTTCACCCTTGTCACCTCCACAGCCTGGATGGGCCAGGCGGCCTGTGGGTCGGTCAGGGGTCAGCACCCTTTCTGATAGGTGGGTTTGATCAGAGCGGTTTAGGGCGGGGGCTGCCCAGCCTGGTGAGGCCCCTCCGGGAGTCCGCAGGAGCCCCTCTCTGCCAGGACTCAGGCTGTGATTTTGTCCCAGGACCTGTGGAAGACAGAAGTCTGCCATTCTGAGGGCTAAGCCACAAATAGCAGCCACACAACCAAGGAGGGCTGAGGAGGGAGCAGGGGACACTCTGTGACAGCCAGGCAGGACCTGTCATCCTGCCGGTGGCTGTAGCTCCAGGCCTCATCTGTCCCAAGAGTGGCCCTCCTCTTGGTGCAAATGAGGTGAGAACAGCGCTGGGCCCTGGCCGAGGGTCCTGCTGTCTGCCCCAGGGAGGGGGATAGAGGGGGAGCTGGCCAGGGGCCACGGGGGTGGGGAGAAGACCTTTTGGGACCCTTCTGAGGGGTTAATGGCCATGTGACCCAGGGAAAAGTGACCTGGTGTGTCTGGGTGAGGGGCCGGGGAGGCCCTCCACAGCCCTGGGTTCGAGCCCAGCTGGACCATGCACTTATGTGCTCGAGGTGAGCACGACAGGCCTGAGAAGACCCCAGGCCAGGCCCCTCGTCCCAGGAAGCACCGAGGCCTGCGAGCCAGTGGGGTGTCGCACAGGACTGCTCTTCGGAGGTGCAGCCCAGGCTGGAGGCGGGGACTCCTGGTAGGCCAGAGGCAGAGAGGAGGGGGAGGCTCGACTGGGGCAGGATCTTTGATAAGTGAGTGCAGGGGAGGGTGGGCTGGGAGGCACCCACTCCTCCCCACCCCTGTGCCCTGGAGCAGCCCCTGAGATGGCCCTGCTGGGCCAGCACCACTTTCTCTCCGGAAGTTTTGGGGACCTGCCTCCAGACACGGGGGAGAGGACCCCATACCCCAGCCCAGGGCAGAGAGTGTCGGGTTCAAGGTCTCTCCCGGGTCCAGGCCCTGGTCCAGGGGCAGCTGATGGCCCACATCCTGGAGGCTGAGTTCAGCCACCAAAGGACGCCCGTCCCCCACAGGGCCTTGACCCGCTTTCTATTTCCGAGCTCCCCACGGGACTGGGAGGGCCATGTCTGTCTGTGTCTGCACGGTGGGCCTCGTGGGGTGGCCCTGACTCCTGGGCTCTGCTGCCCTGGCTCCCGGGCTCTGCTGCCCTGGCTGTCCTGCAGGGCAGCAGGGGCAGCGGGGGCCTTGTCCACACGGGGATGTGGCAGCTGCCTCGAAGTTGTTCGCACAGCCCCGAGCACCGTCTTCACTGGGCAGGGAGCTCCTGTCACCGCGTGCTGCCAGGGCGGCCTGGAGCCCTCCTGCAGCGGGCGAGGCTTGGGGTTGGGGGCTGGAAGAGCCCAGGTTGGCCCCTGCCTCCCTGGGGCACCCTGGACATGTCCCAGCCTGTCTCCTCCCTGCCCTTGGTCTGTCTATCTGGGTAGTGGCGACAAAGCCCAGCCGGGTGGTGGGAGGATGTCTGGGTCACTGTCCACAAATGTCCTGCCTCCTCCTCACCCGCCGCTGGCGGGAATGGGTGGGGCGAGGAAGGTGGTGCTCTGGAGGGCCAGCGCCAGGTCTCAAGGGTGGTGGGCCGGAGGGCACCGGGCAGTCAGGCAGGTGTACAGGCCGGCCACCCCGGTCCCCCACAACCCCTACCCAGGATCCTGAAACCCAGTCTGCTCCACCATGGGAGAGAGTGCAGGTGAGTTTGACACCAGGCCCCTCAGCTGCCCCCATTGACCGGAGGGGCGGGGGCAGGTGGGACCTTCTCACGCCTGGATCCTGGGAAGGGTCCAAGTGTGCCCAGGAGGGGCTGCCCCGAGGCCTGGGGGTCTTTAGTGATGGACGGCGTGTGGTCTCTTGTCCTTGTAAAGCTGAGACAGGACACAGGCTGTCCCACAGGCTCCACCGTTGTGGAGGTGACATCCCTGCATTTTACAGAGAAGCGACTGGGCTTGGTGGGACCTACCCTGGAGGTGGGGACATCTGCCCCTGCCAGACCTGCACCCTGGGCCTTGCTGATGGGACGCAGGGTGAGGGTGTCCCCCACCAGGGCAGGGCTCGTCCCCCTGAGTGGTCTGCTCTGTTCTGAGCCATCTTCCCAGGGGCCTCCGGGGCAGCTGGCCACCCACCCTCTCTGGGCATCGTCCCCGGCAGTGCAGGCTCAGAGCTTCTCTGTGCCTGGCCCCGGAGCACTTGCCCATGGAGGGCTGCCCTCTTCCTCCTGTGGCCCCTCCAAGTCCAAGCCAGGACTCAGTCACTTTGGGGGCAGGAAGACAGTGCACTGTTTGGGGGCAGGACTCAGAGACTTAGAGCCTCAGACCTGGGCTCCAGTCCCAGCTCTGCCCCTGGCCAGCTGTGGCCTCACAGTCCAGCTTGCCCACCTGGAGTTGGGGACAGGGGCCCGTCTGCCCCGCCAAACTCATGGGGCCATGTGTGGGGGATCAGGGCTTAGTCATGGCCAGGCTCAGGGCTCCGCGTGTGACCAGGGTCGGGGCTCAGTGTGTGGCTGTGACCAGGGTTCATCTTTGGCTGCAGCCAGCTGCCAGGCACCCTGCCTGGGTACCCCTTGACCCTGGCCCCACTTAAGAAAGGTCCTCATACATCACAGATGGCCCTGTGAGCTCTGGGTCCTGCCCTGTCCCTGCCCCAGGGAGAGGTTTCTCTCTCCAATGGGGTGGGGGTACTGAGGCCCCCCGGGCCCCACTCTCTCTCCCCTGGGAGCTGATGGTGTCTGGGATCCTGCCGGGGCTGGGGGCCTGTTCGCTGCTTCCTGCTTATGAGACATGTCAGAAGGACAGAGGCCAGACCTGCACCGCGTGTAGACGGGCGGAGGGGCCAGGGCAGGCGGAGCTGGGGGACGGAGGGAGAGCCAGTGGGAGCCACGTGCCTTCCCAGGCTGTCAGATGGCTGCCCTTGGTCAAGGTGTTTTCAGACCCTCAGGTGTGTTAGCGGAGGGAAGGAGGGTTGGGCTGAAGGCTGGGCCTTGGGCCCCGCTGTCCCTCCCATGGACTGGACCCCAGGCTCCAGGCCCCACCCCAGCTGCTCTCAGAACAAGCCGTGGGTTCAGACCCTGCCCTGTGGGTCCTTCTCTGTGGGCGTTCGAAGTGCTTCAATCTGGCAGGAAAATCCGTCAACTGATTCAAGCTGTAAATGGGCAGGATGGTGATGATGAAGATGAGGAGGAGGACGGCATAATCAGTCATTAGGACAGTGATTGCCACAGCTGTGGCCGGCACTTCCTGGGCGCCGGAGGAGCAGAGGCCGTTGCTGGGCGGCGGCTGACCCTCTACGAGGAGCCGCCGTCTCGGGGGGCTGAGGCAGACTGGAGTGGCAGTCGCTGCAGGGCAGCAGGGAGGGAGCAGCTCCTGACCCGCCCACCCTCCCGGGATAGGCACCGCGTCCGCAGGGTCTGCTACCTGCTCAGGTGTGCGAGCGTGCACCTGAACCTCGTGTGGCGGGGTGTGTCCGCTCCAACACGAAGTTTAAAAACTGAACAAGGACAGTTCTACATAGGAGGAAGCTCATGGGATCTCCTGGCCTTTCAGCTGGGTGGCCTGGTTCAGGGTCCAGGAACCCCCAGAATTTGAGTGTGAAACTGTCCACTTGTATCTTGAGGGCCTGTGGGAACCTTTAAGCATCCAGGCCCCTGCGGGTTAGAACACGTGGCCCAGGCCCCTCTCTGGAAGGTGGGCAGGGGCCCTGCG
The DNA here is from genome assembly GCA_004027735.1 of Carollia perspicillata. Taxonomy (NCBI): domain Eukaryota; kingdom Metazoa; phylum Chordata; class Mammalia; order Chiroptera; family Phyllostomidae; genus Carollia; species Carollia perspicillata. Next base: position 4,736 of record PVKM010048624.1, read on the forward strand.
GTCACAGGAGAGGTGGGGGTCAGGGCCAGGACAGGCTTGGGAAGGCCTCTCTGCCCCCTGATACTGGACCCTCCTTTGGGGGCTGATTTCTGACCACAGCCTGGCACCCCGAGAAGTTGGAGAGGCTGGGAGGAGGCCTCGGGAGCAGCAATGGGGGCATTTGGGGACGACAGGTTTGGACTCTAAGCCCAGTCCCTTAGCCTCCCTGTGCCTCGGTTTCCCCATCTGCATGCCGAGGACAGCTGTGCGTGGCCCTGCAGTGGGGAGTAAAGGAGACGGCAGAGGTGCTGCAGGGGCACGCACTGCTGCTGCGAGGGGCCGAGTGTGCGGTGCTCAGAGGGCTGCTGGGAAGCTTTCTCAGCGATGCCCGGGCTGGGCTCGAGGGAGGCTGAGCCGAGGGGTCTGGGCAGGGGTCTGGGCGACCCACTGATTCTGAGGTACAGCTGGGCGACCGTCCTGGACACATCTCGGCTCCTGTCAGCACACAGGGAGGCTGGTCCCAGCAGACCCTGGCCCCGCAGCCCGCTTTGCTCCCGGTTTCCAACCCAGACCCTGGCTGACACTCCATCACTGAGGAGGTTGGTCTCGGGCAGCATCCCTCCCTCCACCCTCCATTCCTCCCTCCATCCGTCCGCCCCTCCATCTCAAGAACAAATGGACTTTGTCCAGGGCCTTGCAGATAAGTATTTTTCCTTCTGTAAATCAAACCTCGTCTCGATCCCGCTTTCCTCCTTCCGGCCACAGCCCCCACCGCCCCCCAGGCCTGTGCCTTGTCTCTGGCGGGCAGGTTTGTTTAGGCGGCTGACATGCCTTCTCCTGTCTCCTCCGCTGTTTACACCAGGCTGTCATCCCAGCGCCAGGTGTGGGAGAGAGGCCTCAGTTTATTCTGGCTGGCGGAGAGGGGGCGGGGACCATAGGGGGCTTTAGGGCACTCTTCCATACGGCGTCTTGGGTAGCACTGTCCCCAGCCCTGTCACTGTCCCCAATTCACAGGTGAGTCCTCAGAGACACAGAGGTCACTCGGCAGGCCAGGACCTGAGATGTGGCTCCGGGTTTCCAGATCCCTGCCTCCTCCAAGGAGGAGCCCGGGAGAGCTTCCTGAAAGAAGCGGCATCTGGACTGTTTGAAGACTGAGAGTGAACCGGTGCCTGGTCGAGGTGTCGCCAGCAGCGAGAACACCCTGGGCAGTGGCTGTCCAAGGAGAGGGGTGGCCGTCACCACTATCTAACTGCAGAACTTTCCATCACCCGAAAGGGAAACGCTCCCACGAAGCAGTCACCCCATTCTCTCCCCGAGTCCCTGGCCACCGTCACCTGTTTTCTCTCACTTCGGACCTGCCTGTCCTGACGTCTCACAGAAATGGACTCACACGTGGCCTCGAGTCTGGATCCTCCCATGGCCCCAGGTCTTCCAGGTCCATCCGTGTGAGGTGGGTGCCAGTGCGTCACTCTATCCTGTGGCGCATGACAGGCCCCTGTCCCGAGGGCTCGTGCCCTGGGGGCCTTTCCGCCCCCCCCCCACCCCGGCTGTTGTGAGCACAGCTGGAGACAGGCCGGGGAGCTGGTGGGGGTGGGGAGGCAGTCCCCGCTGAGTCTGGAGGCACATACCTGGTGTCACCTGCCCCCCGGCCTTCTGAACACCGGGTGTCTGTGCAGCCCCCTTCCTGGGATGGTAGCAGCCCCGCCTCAGGGTGCAGGTGCACTTCATGGACCACCTGTGGCACATGCCCATGGAGCTCTCTGGCATCTTTCCGTCACTGTGTCTGCCCAAGATGGCCATGGGCCCAGGGCCTGGCGCAGGCCAGGCAAGTAACAGGGTGCAGAGGAAGCTCCCAGGGTCCTAGACAAAATTGAAGCAATACCTTGGGTCCCTCTGAGGAGTTTCGTTTTGGGAAAAAAAGCTGCAGTTCTGTTTCCTCAGCTGTCCAAATGCCCCTGGGCCAGGTGGGAGGGTCTGTCTGCCTCGCCCTCAGCAGCTTGACCCCCGGCCTGGAACCAGGTGAGGGAACCCTCTGCAAATGCAGGGTTGGGGTACAGGCATGAGGGGTTGCTGGGTCCTTCCTGTGCTTTGTAAACCAGTTTCAAGAAAATTCCCCAAAAGGAGTTTCAGATGCTGCTGTTTCCAGGGCAGCAGACTGGCCCCACCTCTGGCAGGGGCATCTCTGCCCTTGTCTACCCCTGGAGCAGCCCCAGTGGGGCTTGGTTCCCTCCAAGGACAGGGTGCTCACTGCCTCACCAAGTGTGGGGTCCACTTATTTTTTAAACCAGAACATTTATCCCGGGGCTAATTGTTGAAATCTTGAGGGGAACTGGGTGCTGCAAAGCCCAGGGCTGTTGGCCGGAGCCCGAGGCCCCTTGCTGACCTGGCATTTCTCACAGTGTGCCCCCATCCTGGGGAGCCAGGCCGCTCCTGTCCCGCCAGCCTGCTGAGTGCCTTGCCACTCTGCCCGGGCTGCCTGCCCACCCAGGGGCCCTGCACCTCCTGCAAGCCCTGCGTGAATGTGACCAGACCCTGAACCTCTGCAGGCCTGGGGACAGCGCCCAAGGTACACGCACACCTGCAGAGCCTGTGTCCAAGAACTGGGGGCCGGGGGGCCGGGGGGAGCGTGCCTAGCCAAGGGCAGCCACTCCTCCTGCCTAAAGGGCTGTACACAAAGTCCCTGTGGGCTCTCTTGTGCATGGCGGGGCAGCCAGGGCTCTGCGGTTGGCCCCATCTGGTTCAGAACTAGTGTTTGCCGGTGACTGTTTAGACACGCCTGTGACAGGGAGCTCAGCACATCTCGAGGCCACATTTCAGCAATGGTAGCTTCCTGGGAATGAAGGCTCAGCCTCCAGGGAGCGGCTTCCACGGAAGGGAGGTCAGCAGCTCCAGGTGGCGAGACAAGTTGGAAGTCCAGTCCCTCCTTTTTAGAGCCGCGCTGCCCCCTGGTGGCCATCACACACAGGTGCCGAAGCTTTCTGGTCTTTGCATCTCCCTGGTGCCCCCTGCTGGGGATGCAGGGGACCCCCACACTTTCGTGGACTGAGTGAGACAGGAGCCCTGGGAGAGGCCTCGGAGTCCCAGGACCTGGCCACACAAAGCCCAGGGAGTCAGCCTGGGAGGGTCTGACCTTTCATCCCCACACTGTGGGGAGAGCAGGTGTTCCGACCCTGGGCTTACGCCACCTGCCCAGCAGCCAAGCCCAGAGAACCCTATTGGGCACAGTCCATGGTCGGGGTGCCCCAGGGGCACTGAAGGGGTCGCCACCCCCCTCAGGGAAGTTTGTACCCAGGACACTTGAGTACAATACCTGTGGAAGGAAAAGAGTGAGGCTGGGGGGCTTCCTGGAGGAGGAAACTTCTGCTCCAGCCCCTGAAGGGGGAGTGCGGTTGGGGCTTGTCCAGGGTGGGGTGGGGGGTTATAGGCTCAGGGGAAGAAGGGCGCAGACAGAACCACGGGCAGGCTGGCCCCCACGTGGAGGATCCCGAGTGTACACCTGAGCCTTCGGGGGGCACCCACCAGAGAGCAGCGTGCCGGTGACTGGGGCCGGGACTCTGATAGTCAGGGCGGAAGGTGTGAGGATTTGCTTCCCACCTGTCCCCAGCCCCCTGCAGCTTGCCCACCTCAGCCACACAGGTTTGGAAGCGCCCCTCCGTCCTTGGGGTCCCTGATTGGGGAGGGCACCTCGCTCGCTCCCACCTTACCCTCCCAGAGCCCCTGGCAGCCCCTCATGTGTCTGATGTTGGGCAGGAACCCTCCCTGCCCCTCACTCTCCAGGGGTCCCTCTCAGACCCTGGTGGGACCCTCGGGGCTGAGGCTGGCCCACACCCAACCCAGGAAAGCAAACCCTGCTGGCGACCCTGGGGGTCTCAGTCTTGTCCTCCCAGGTTGAATGAAGGTCCCTGGATTGGGAGACAAGACGGGAGGAGGACGATAAAGGTAGGGAGGGCCCATGGGGCTGGGAGACGGCCCCTTCTCAACCCGTGCAGCCAGCCTGCCCACAAGGGGGCGCCCATGCAGCGTGCCCGATGCCCGATCCCTGCCCAGAGCCCAGAGTTGCCCACCTCAAGCTTTTCAGCCCTAACTGCTGGGTCAGGAACGTGGGCAGCGTGGACATCCAGACTCTGCCCTGGTGGGAGCCATGGACTGTGGGGTCTTCCGTCCTCTGACTCTGCTGTGGTGTCCCGTGGGCACAGGCCAGGAGGTGGGTTTGACCTGGTGGAAGGGAGGCCCCAGGTACAGAACTGGAGGACCCCAAGCACGGAGGAGCCCAGGGGCCAGCGGGGCTGGTGGGGGGCACCCCTGGCTGGGGCCCCTTTGCATACACTGGAGCACTCTGCCCCACTCACCTGCCTAACAGTCTGCTAGGCCTGCAGGCCTCCCCTCCTGGGTCTCCCTGGGGGGCGGTCTGGTGGGCTCCTGGGCTTTAGTCTGCAGCTGCGGGCAGGCCCAGCACAAGCACTCAGGAAGTGTCAGCTCCACGAGGGGTGTAAGCCAGCAGGCAGGAAACGGCTGGAACTTCCAGGCTTAGCTGGAGACCCTGCCCCCGCAGGGAATCCCGTCAGACATGGCCCCTCCCCTGGGCAGAGCCTGTGCAGCTCGCTGGCCCCAGAAGCCACCCTGCCCTCCCCTCTCGGTCTCAGGGCTGGCTGCTGGGACCCTCATTGTGAACTCTCTGCAGCTTGCTCTCTGGGACAGCTCCGCCCGGGGATGCCGGCCCGTGGCATCCCCTCCAAGGTCTGCTCAGTGCAGAGGGACGGGCCAGCTTGGCAGCCGGGACAGTGAGCTGCTTGGAAGCAGGTCCCCCTGGCCCTGGGGAGCTTCCAGATGGTATGGCCCCTGCCCGACCGACCTCCTTACAAGCGCCACCAGGATCCCGCCCCATAGACCCTGAGCAGGCCTTCCGGAGCAGGGTGGTCCGTCTGCAGACTGCAGGCTGGGGTGCACACCCCCTGGCGAGGGCCGTCTTGGGCTTTAACACGTTTGGGGCTCGGCCTGACATGGGGGTCCGGGCTGTCAAGGTGAGGAGGGTCTGAGCATGCTGCTGCAGCTGAGCTGGGGGTGGGCAGGGTGTGCGTCGTGGCTGCCGGGGCCGCAGTCCATGAGGCCGCCCCTCTTGCTCCAGATTTACCCCTGGCACCCGTTATGACCCCACTTTGTGGGTGAGGAAACTGAGGCGAGGAGAGGGTAAAGCGTGTTGCCCAGTGTTGGGGCTCAAAAGCTGCTGCTGGGACCGCCGGCTCCCAGGGCCTGGCTCTTGCCCTCCTGCCTGGCCCTGCTCCTTCTGGGCCAGACCCGCTGGGCCGGAGGCTGCTTTCTGGAAACCCACTTAGCCCTTGACCTGTCTTTGTCCTCCTCGGAGCTCATCTGCTAATCCTGCCCGTCTGGATCCTCCAAACCCACCTCTTCCTGGGGGCCCCGGCTTGGCCATACTTCTGGGGGTGGTGGGTGGATCCAGAGAGGGGGCTGGGTGGGGATGGGACCTTCCACGCCGGGAGAACTTGGGTGCCTGGAATCCAGGCCAGTCCTCTGACCCACCTTTCCCTGCTCTGCCGTCACCTCAGTTGTCCTCTCAGTGAAGGGGACCCCAGGACCCCGCCCACCCCCTCGCAGCAAGCGTGTGGCTCTGGTCTTCGAAGGCCTGGGTTCAAATCCCCGCTTCAGGATCCCAATCTGCAGAGTGGGCCAGGCCACCCAGATGCTGGGTGCTCCTTGAGGTACACACAGGTCCCCCAGGACTCCTGGTGTCTCCATGCAGGGGGCACCACTGCTGACGTGGGTGGTGGGCGGCCTGGACCCACAGGCTGCAGTATGAGGGCTGTGGCTCCCTTCCAGGACTCGGGTTCTGGAGGGCTTGGCAGCAGGAGCTGCAGAATGCTCTAGAACAGGGTGGTGGGATGGAGCAGTGCCTGTAGGGGTCCAACTTCCCTGGGGTATCATCCTAGAAGTGGGGGCATTGGGAGGAAGGCTCTGATCTTGGGGCTCGGGGGTCTTGGGTGCGTGTCTGGGGCTGATGTCCCCACCGAGGACTCAGAGACGAGGGGCTGCCATGGGTCCCCCTAGTGTCCCCCATGGGGCGGCCCAGGGCACTCCTGCCCAGTGAGTGACGGGGTAGCTTCCAGAGGCTCTGCCCTCGGTCTCAGTTTTCCCTTCTGCAGAATGGGCCTCGGACCTGCTGTCCCCGCTCCTCCCCCCGCCCCCAGCCTGGCCCAGGAGCAGAGGAGTCTGTTCCCACGCCCTCTTGAGCAGAGACCCCGGAGCTGGGCGGCCCAGCTCCTGGAGGCAGCCCTGCCCCCCCCGCCCCCCGGATTCCCAGGGGACCGGTGCTCCCGGCCACTCTCCGGGGCCCTGCCTGTGACTCAGGCTTCCTGGAAGTGGCATAGGGGTGGAGGGGGCAGAAGGTCCCCACCGCCCCGCCCTGATTGCCCCTGTGTGGTCCACACCACCCCCAC
>PVKM010048625.1:0-11180 GCA_004027735.1 Carollia perspicillata
AGAAAATAATATATCATTGCTTACTGCTCTTCAATGAACTTTATGTTTTTTGGCCATTTTGATACCTCTGGGAAAGGCAACATTATAGATTCTTCTCTAACTCTACAAAACCACAAGGAATAGGTGCCGTGAGACAACATGAAGCTCCTCGTAGCTCTCCATTGTCTTCCCGTCATGCACTTGGAATCTTCATTGAGTCGCTGAACTTATGGACAACTAAATCTAATTCATGGAAACATTTCTCTTTGACATGTATTTTCCCTTCACACTCGTGCTGAAGACTGCAGAAGAAACTGACACAGAGTCCTTGCTTCAGGAGACTTAACTCGTAAAGGGTGTGTGTTTAGGTGGAGTAGTGAACTGTGATGGTGTGACAAGGATGATTAAAAAGACAATTATGTCAATAAGTGGAATGCAAGGAAGAAGAGACTAGGGCTGTGTTAGAGGCAAAAATCGTCAGGGGAGGAAGAAATAGCATCTAGTGGGGAAGATCATTTTATTCCCTATAGCCAAGATATGGAAACAACAACCTAAGTGTCTGTGAACGGATGAATGGATGACAAATGCCATCTATATCTACATCTATATCTATGTCTATGTCTATGTCTATTTCTAATCTATATCTAATCTATATCTATATCTATATCTATATCTATATCTATATCTATATCTATATCTATATCTATATCTATATAAAGAGATATGTATGTGTGTGTGTGTGTGTGTGTGTAACATGATGCAATGTTATTTGGCCATGAGAAAAATGAAATCCAGCCATTTGTGATATCATCAGTGGACCTTGTGGGCATTATGCTAAGTGAAGTAAGTCAGATGAAGAAAAATGCTGTTCAGTCTCACTTACAGGTGGGATCTAAACAAGTGAAACTCATAGAAGCAAAGAGTGCATGGCAGCTGCTAGGGCTGGGGGATGAAGGAAATGGGGAGCTGGTCAGACGGTGCAAAGTTGTAAGGTGAATACGTTCTAGGGGTCTAACACTCAGCATGGTGATTATAGTTGATAGTATTGCACTGCATACTTGAAAGTTGCTGAAAGAGTAGATCTTAAATATTCTCACTACAAAAAAGACAACTTCTATGATATTATGGAAATGTCAGCAAATGCTATGGTGATAATCATTTTGTAATGAATAAATACATCAAATCAATATGTTATACAGTACACCTAAACTCACATGATATTTTATCACAATCGTATCTCAATAAAACGGAAAGAATGAAGAAAAAGCAAAAAAAGAGCAAGATCTTGCCATCATCTGCTGGTGTCTGAAAACAGGACAGGACCCTCAACACGTGTGGTTAAAACACAGTCTGACCAAGTGCCTTGTTCACTATTGTATTCCCCATGCTACATGCCAGCCATAGCAAGTTCTCAGAAAACAGCCTTCTGATGGAATAAAATAAAGTTCCTTTCAAGAAATTTAGATATTTCAGAAGTTAATAACTCGAAGCCCTGAAATTTCCTATTACTTGATAGTGATATAAATTTCTTAAATAATATATATAGGGAAGATGACACAATGCTCCCTTAAATTACTACTACTATTTTGATTTCTGATCTTTCCTATTTAAAAATGTCGACCTGTCTTGTAGGAAGTCAGGAACCTTGAATGCTCAGGCTTCTCCATTTCACACCCTTGTGGGTTTTGACAGAAAACTCCATTGCTGGGGGAAGATAGCCTACCTGAAACTTCAGCCAGCCTCCCGTGAGCCTCCACACGTCTGGTAGCACGAGGGGGAGAAGTGTGGACATTCAAGTACAGAAGACAGTGGGGAGGCAGTGATTTCGTTTTCTTCTTCTCATCTTCATCAGGAAATAGTCTTTCCTCCCTCCCTCCCTTCCTTTCTTCCTAAACAAAGCATTTTGTCATCAGAGAGAAACTTAATGAGAAGTTTAAGGAACTAGAAAGCAGGAACTTGATTTTCTACATACTTATCTCTTTGTCGTTATTAGAGATCCAATGGTGACATCCAACAATTATTCTGTTTCTGTAAACTGGCCACTCTTTACAATGAAAGGACGCTGTGTGTGGAATGGTGCATGCCTACATGGTAATTCGTGTCAGCCGTGCACTTAGTGCAACATCTCAAATGTCTCCTGACAGAAATCATTTGAGACCTAAAAAGTCTAACTCATTAAAATGTATTTGAGGTTCCTGTAACCTTTTCTCAGGAAGCAGCTGCAGGTATAAAACGCACAGCGTCTTTTTGTGTGCAAAGTTTTAATTCAGGTCTATAAAAGAAAACCTTTTTTGTGAGGAGTTGAAAAGCCTGGCAGCGGGTGGGCGGAAAAGCCATGGGATTTTGGAAGTATGACATAGTAGATTATGATAAATTAGAAATTTGTCACGGAACAGTGATGGAGGAGTTGCCAGGCTGAGTCAGATTTTCTCAGTGCCTAGGCGACGGTCTGTTTATAAATTATGTTCTTTGAAAATTGCACTAACAGTTTTGTCCACTAGGCCATTAGAATTCACTGCTCCTAAATGTAGCAGCAAATAATAGTGAGTCAGTCTGCATATGCTGTGGATGTATTGTACTATTTATTGCTACTGGTAATTTCATAGTCTGCATGTCAGATGTTTGGAGAAGTCTCACGTCATTCCCTTGCTTAGTAACTATCCATGGCTCTATCTCGATGATGAAGTAAAGTAAAACTTCCATAGCCTGACATATAAGGCCCTCTGTGCTCTGGCCTGCTGCTACATCCCATCCTCTCATGCTACTGTCCACCTAAAGGCTGCATCAAGGTTCAGACCCAGCTCCCCTTCCTTCATGCCGCCACTGTGCCTGTAGAGTCTCTGTATACTCATCACAGTAAAGACTGATTCGCAAGTTGAGCTCCTGGAGGGGCCCTGGTTTCTTAATTTTTGTGTGAACAGTACTTGGTCCATAGTTGGGGTGCCATAAATGTTTGTTGAATTAATAAATACATGCTCAATGTTCTTTTAAACAAAGCGTAACTACTAAGTAACACACTTGTGGTAGGCAGATTCTAAGAACCCCCAGTGACCCTCTCCTTTATAAAATCCCCTTCCCTTTGAGTGCAGTGAAACTTTTGCATGTGAGGAGATACCACTCCCATGATTATGTTATGAAATAAGGCGAAGAGTTGATAATCTGATCTCACCAGCATTCTCAAAGCAGAGTTTTCATTGACTAGTGGAAGGAAAGGAAGCCAGAGACCCGAAGCTTGAGGGGCATTTGATGTACAAATGCTGTTTTTGAAGAGAGAGGGGACTGCACTCCAGGGAACCCAGGTGGCCTCCAGGAGCAAAGAGTGGCCCTCTGACAGTCAGCAAGGGAAGGGGACCTCAGGCCTTCAACAGCAAATGAACTAGATTCTGCCAACAACATAAATAAATTTGGAAGCGGATTCTCCTAGATCAGTGAGTTTCAACCAGTGTGCCACAGCAAGAATTTTTAAAACACACGATACCTGACTATTTAGTCAGGGGCACTGACCTCTTTTCTCTTAGATTGTCGAATTTAAAAAATGACAGTGGCCAACACAACAATGGCCATTCAGTGCAAATGAATCAAAATTATACCTATTTTTTGGTCAGATTGGCAAAAAATATATAACATATGTTTTGGTGTGCCACAGAATTTTAGGAATTAGTGTATGTGTGCCGTGAGATGAAAAAGTTGGAAATCGCTGTTCCAGGTCTGTCGGAGAACAGAGGAGCCAGCTCGCACCTGACATCAGCCCTGACCCGAGAACCCAGCCATGTCCCCCAGACTCTTGACCTCCCCGACAGTGAGAGGACGGTGGGTATTGTTGGAAGCCACTAAGTTCGTAGTGATTTGCTTTGCAGCAAGAGAAAACTACTACCACTAGTGTGTTTAACCTGATTCCATAAATTTGACACCTTTCTATTTGTCTGTTTTGGTTTGTTTCTTTAGTTAATGGTTCATAGGTGCTTCCACATCACACTGATGCTTGTAAACTCGTGCTTAGTTTGAGGCAGGTGGGCACTTTAAATCAAGCAGGGAACTGTCATTGGATATATTCCCACATTTCATGTTCTGTGTGGGGCTCTGGCTGAAATTCATTTCTGAATAAAATAGACATTGTCAGAGCAGCGTGATGTTCTAGCTCAGGATAGCAGAGACAAAACTGCAGACAAAAATTTTTATGTCAAAGAAGTAAACAGAACAGCTTTAAAGTCTGAATATTCTGGGGCCTCTGCTCTAGCAAGTACATCTATTTTCTAATTACTAGAGTTCTGTTTGGTTCTGTGTCAAATATGCCTGGCATTTATTTTTTTAAAAAATTGGCTAATATTCCATTTCTCTTATTTTAAAAAGTATTGTCTTTGATATGTTAGAAAGGATATTTCCTCATTTTTATTCGGCAGTTCTAGTGCTTTAGTGTTGGTGTGTTCAGATGAACTAATCACACATACATTGTGCCAGGGCTGCCCAGTAAATTGACCCTAAACCAGTGAATACTACCTGGCATTTAGGAGCCAGTCTAACACATGAAGGACCTGTGGCATCTGTAACGTTAAAACCACAACAGGCTGTAGATGCAGAGACTGAAGGTAAGTCTCAAAAGAAGTGCCGGAGTCACATTTTCCTGAGGGGAATTGTTCTGCAGGGACAAGCGTGGCAGGGCGGGGAGGGTGGAGGAGAAGCCTGGCTGGAAGGGGCCTCGGATGGGGATGCGGGTAGACGGGTAGACGAGACAAGAGCGGCCTGTGGAGAGCCTGAACTCCTGCCAGGGGGAGGTTCTGGAGTTGATCTGATAGACAGTAGGGAGCGATTTGCTTCTGCTACACAGGTGGTGCTAATTAATTTAGGGTAATCAGGAGTCAGAGCAACAAGTTAGTAGCTGAAGAGTTATTAAGGAAGATGTGCACCGGAGAAGAAGCACCTTCCCAAATCACTCGAGGGCAACTTATAAAAGTAAAATTGGCACCCCCTCCTCTGGCATTTATGTTTCAGTGGAATTGGGAGAGAAACAGTATTTTCACATGCTCACAGAGTGAGTCCTGTTTATGCACCACTGTCTTCCAGGTAATTAGAAAATGTATTTAATAACATACTTACTGTTTGCTCTGATTTTAAGTCAGGTTATGTAGAAAGGACAAAGATGGTGAGGATGAAAGACCTTTGTGAGATTTCTTTAGCAATTTATTATTTTTATTTAATGTCTTTCAGTGAATCATCAGATTTTTAAGTATTTTGTCACTGATAAGTTTATGAATTGTAGTATATAGAAAAAAGAAAAACTGTTTAGCTTAAATGAAGATATTCCACGATATTGCTGATATTACCAGATAGTTTATAATGAAATGTATAGTCTTTGTCTAAACCATTACATTTATTTTTGATATCAACTGAGGATTTTCTAGTTTCAACCAGTAGGGGGAGCGATTACTCTTGCTATAAAGTCTTTTTTCTCCCCCTTGCAGAAATACCACCACCAACCCCTAATACATTATCGAATTATTATATCCTATAATTTCTCATTATTGTCCTAGAATTCTAATGTGATATCTCCTTCATAATCTATAACTTGGAACTGCTATATACATTGTTGACAGTGCTCCTTTTTACCTGTCTCCCAATATAAACTTCTTTGCCAGTCAAAAGGAACCACAGTACCAGCATATTTCTGGTCCTTTTGTTCCCATCCATTTTTACTCATACTTTCCCCACTTTCTGGAACATCAGTGGTTATCATCTATCTAAATCTGACTTGCTGGCTTGATACCCAGTTTAGAAACAACTCTTTAACGAACCCTCTAAACCCTTACATAGCACAGTTAAGTTCCTGTTTTATAGCACTAATACAGCTGTTTATATTTATTTCAAAAAGTAATGGCCTTTATTACCCTGCCATTACATCATAATTGGCTTGCCAGATAAAATGCTGACCACCCAGTTATATTTGAATTTCTGATATACCATAACTTTTTTTTTAGTATAAATATATCCCATGAAATATGTGGGACATATTTGTACCAAAAATTATTTGTTTATCAGGAATTAATATTTAACTGGGCTTTTTTAAAACTAAATCTAATCATATGCACTTTTATTGTAAAGTTTTTATCTTATTCATGTTTATGACCACAGAGCACAGGGTCATCTCACAGTGGTTGCTCAGTAAATGAAAGCGTGAAAATATCACATGTGGCTAAGTTACTGTAGTATGACTTTTGAACACAGTGATGGCTTTGAAGTGATCTACATTAACACCACACTAATGTGCTGACAGTGAATTTTTATTCATTCTAACAATATAGTTGCAAAAAGAACTTTGGGCTAATTAGAAACTTCAAGATTTAACAGTTAACATTGAGGGAACATTTGAAAGATATTTAACTGTCTTAAAATCTCATTTTGAGTTGTTCAGAAATATTATGTGGTTAAGGAGATTAAATGCAAGAAGATTATGGACATTGCTTACAGGGAAAAATATTTTTAAAGATGCACTATGTGTTGAATAAAGACAGGTTGTAAAAAGATGGTACCAACACTGCTCATTGTTTAGAACAATGAGTTTATTCTCTACTTCGCCTTTGAAAAAGAAAGAAAAGTGCCATGTATGTATGTACACCCTTTTCTTGAATAAGTACATTTTGGATATTTAATCTAAAATATTTTAAAAGTGGTTACCTTAAGCTAAACTTAGGACATTCCAATACAAATTTTGTATGCCTATTGACTTATTATCCTAGAAGGGGAAGAAGAAGAAACATAATTTTCCTCTATCAAAGTAGAAATATTCTTCTGTCTCTGAAACTTCTCTCAAAAAGTTGAAAACCGTTTCTTGGACAACCTAATGACTAAGTTCTGTTACACTCAGCATGCATGGAGTTGGTTTGCAGAGAAATAACACACTGATACAGCCAATTTAAAGGAACACCAGCATGTAAAACAAACACACACTGACACACACCCTCACAGGTATCTATAAATGGAAAACCATTTTAATCTCATTAGATGTTTATGATTTATAATAAAAATGAGTTACAATGTTTTACTTATCACTACAATTAAAAAATGATACTACTCACATTTGGCAACATTTCATAGGCTGTTGACGGGAATGAAAATTGGTACGTTTTCTTGAGAATGGATTTCGGTTATGGCTATGTATATTACAGACCCCCGAAAGGTCACATACTCTACCTATCAGAGCCCTTTTATAAATGCCTGCTAAGGAAACATACAGAAACTCATACACAAGTGAACGTGCAGATAACCCCATTGCATTTTGAGGGAAGGAGGGATGTTCGCAGTGCCTGATGACGAAGCCAGAAGTGACCCTAGGAAGACAACAGGCATACAAATTTCGTATGCCTATTGACTTATTAGTTAATAAGCATACCCTTGCTGGCTTGCTTCTGCCCTTGTTCCTCAGGTGCCATGGGCCCAGGGTTTACCTTCTCACAGGAGACCCTTTGCCACTGCCCTGCTGCTGCCTCTGTTGAGATCTATCCTCCCCAGGCATCTCGATCCAGCCCTCCTGTGTGGTGGCCTCAGGGTGTCATGGCACTCTATAAGAGTTTGGGCTGCTATCACAGAATACTATAAACTGGGCTGCTTATAAAGAACAAATATTTACTTCTTTTAGTTCTGGAGGCTGAAAGTTCAAGATCAAAGCACCTACAGATTCAATGAGTGGCAAGGGTCCAGCCCCATGTCCATAGAAGTCCTTTCTCTCACTGTGTCCTCACATGGCAGGGAGGGAAAGAGAGTTCTCTGGGGTCTCTTCTTAAAAGGGCACCAATCCCGTTTATGTGGGTTCCACCCTCATGACCTAATCACCACCAAAGGTTCCAACTCCCAAGTTTCCACCGCCAAACGCCAACACATTGGAGATGGGTTTCAGCATCAGACTTGGGCAGGGCACACAGTCGGTCCCCAGGGCACTCCAGGAGGGGGCAGCTCAGGGGCCTGCTTTGCTCCTGCTCCATGGTCTGGGCAGACAGACTCTCTTCTCTGTCTTTTTTTGTAGGGAATAACTAAGTCACACAATGCAATATGCAGATGACCTATCATAGAACTGTACCCTTGAAACCTACATAATTTTGTTAAACAACGTCACCCTGATAAATGCAATTAAAAATAAAACTACCAACTAAGTAAAAAGAAATTAATTTTAAAAAAGAGTAGATCTGAAGGGTGAATGGAAGATAGGGCACAGTCATCCCTGTTCGTTATAAAGGAGGTTAGAGATTAGAACTGACACATCCATCGGCACGGACCCCTACAGGGGACTGGGAGGAAGCACTAGGGCCCATGGAAAAGTGGGCATCTGGAGATCTTCCCAGTTCAGGACGGCTGCCAGGAGAGTCGCCCGGCATCCTGACAACTCCTTCTGCTCCTTGTTCCTTGGTCTGAGGAAGGCTCTAATTAATGATTCTTCTATAACGATATTTTGCCCTCTGAAAATGAGGTCCACTCCACCCATTTGCCAACCATATCGCATACATGTTATTTAATTTGCAGACATTCAAATTTAAAATGCATTTTCCAGAAAGTTTTTTAAATGACTAATCTTTCCATTTAAACCACCTTGGGGACTAAGAACCCTGGACTGAACATACTGCCCACCCCAAGAGACTCCTGTTTTACTACTAAATCCTTAAAACTATATTCTGCAATTCTGTAGGCCTTTCTGTGTTCCAACCACGGTCAGCATGCTTCCAGCTTATTTAATTAATGCTTTCTACTTTATCACAACAGAGTAGCGTATTTCCACATTAGTCCACGGGGTCATGAAAATATAAAATATCAGGTATCTGGTTCTTACCTGTTCAAAACAAATCCAGATATTCACCTACTGAAAGGGTGCTAGTGGTTTTTTTTCTTATCATAGATTTAACTTTGGAGAATACATTTGGAACAATTCTACAGCTTCTGCTGGTCAGAGATGGCTGCGTGATAATAAACCCTGATTTTGAGATACAGTCCCTCTGGATAGCTGCCTGCGAACTGATTTTAATACCTTAAAACACTCTGTCCTCTGTCACCCAAGTAAACAAAAGGCATTTCTTATTTATTTCTTTTTTCTAAAAGATATGCAATTAGCTTATGACACCTTAATTTTGTTCTTACTCTGGTATTTCTTCCTGAAATTTGCTCCTTTCCTCCAGGCCATAAAACGATTCAGTTTCTTCCATCTTAAACAAACAAAAAAACCCCAACTCTCTTCCAACAAGAAATTTTCACTTGTATTCCCAGAATGAGTTTTTAGAATGCTCTTTCTCTTATTCATTGTCATGCTTGTCACATGGCACTATAATTATCAACTTATCCACCTGAGATCCTTAGAGGCAGGGACAGTTTCTTATCAATCATTGCATCTCTGTGGCTCACCAGAGTGCCTGGTGTACAATGGGTGTGCCATAAAAAATGAAGGGTAGTCTTTTAAGTAGTATCAAGTCATTTCTCTTGTCCAGTAAGGGATAAAGACAGATTTAGTAAGTTCTTTCATTATTTTAGTTAAAACGTTTTAAACCATTTACAAGGAAAAGGGAGGTTATGCATTCCTGATTCTCAGAAGAGTTAGATCAAAAGTTCTAGATACTGTTTTATGACACTGGACAGTTTAAAAATATTTTTTATGTTACTTCCACACATCAGGGCCCCAGACAGAATCTGAGAGCGCACTCACATTGGGGTAATGCACTGGGAGGGAGGGTGTGTTTCATAAAAGAGATGTGGAGGAGGGGTGATCAGGGCACGGAGATGTTTTAAGAGATAGGGCAGTACCTCGGGGCTAATATCAGCAAGGGACGGGGCTAATATCAGCAAGGGACGTGCTCGCTCCCAGGATCGTAGTAGGGGAGCGATAGGGGTAGTGGGAGTTACAAGGAGAAAATCATGTGTTTTGAGAAAAACTGTGACATCCGTCCCGGGACACAACCGTTCTGAGGCAACTCCCCTCTCTCCCTTTTATCTGCAGGTGCTCCCAAATGGGCAGCCCAACAGCAGACCACGGAGCAACAAATACGCCGCTGTGGTCTTCACAGGGCGACTTCCTATTGTCTCCATGGAGGAGGATGGAGAGAGGATCTGGGGGGTGAAGGGAAGATACAGGGTATGGTAACCACTGTTTATTATACCGTAGGTGCTTTCTCTGGGGCACTGTCTAAAGAAAGCCACACAATCAGCAAGCAAATGCCCCCTGTAGTACTGCCTAACTTCTGTTTGTTTTTATTTAAGTGCAATTACAGTAATGTTGGCCTTCAGGAACTGCAGTGGGTGACAAGAAATGATGAGTCCATGAAAACCTTCGCTTGTGCAATATTAGCTGGAGTGTGGTTGAATTGAGTTCTGCAGATTGCATTGCTTTTGACCTCTGGTCCACCTCATATAGAGTTCAGGGCCACACTTGCACTAATGAGATATTTCCTCCCATAAGGGAATACATTTCTCAATTCACCAAAGTGCTTTCCTCTCGTATCAGTGTTCTTAAAAATATGAAGAGATCCCTCCAGCTGGGTTCACTCTGCATTGCTTGCAACATGCATTTTTCCCCAAATACTATATTAGTTTAGTATACCTCCTTCAACTGAAATTTGAGTAAATGGTGGTTTAATTCTGTGGAAGTTCACTTTCTGGTCTGTACTGAATTTAAGCAGAAAACAATTTTCACAAATCTGGCTAAAAAGAATACCGATGCCTAAATAAATTTGAAAATAGAAGATTTTATACATACTGATTTAATCAAACCACAGCTATGATGCACATATTTGATACCTGAAATTGGAATGCTGACATAGCAAATCAGTGTTTTTAAAAATGTGTATGTGTAGAAGAGAAAATACAGTTTGGGGTTCTGACAAACATGCCAATGGCCTGCAAACAGGGAGACACCGACTTCAGGTGGTGGGTTCCTGATTGAGACCAGTGGTTTAGAAGTCACTAGATGATTCACAAAATGGCAGAGTAAAACTTTTGTGTCATTGAAAACATTGTGTCCTGTAATTGCAAAATACATCATATTTAAATTAGAAAAATCTGAATTCCTTTAAAAAATTGATTTAGTATAGCTGGCAAATCAATCAAATGTGTTCTAAGTACAATTCAGGGAGTGAGAGAGTGTTGTCCATTTGGTTGGTTTTGTCACAGTTGGATATGACAGATCTGACTTGTTTTCACCAGAAAAGCTGCTCATTTAGGGGACAGCACACTTT
>PVKM010048626.1:0-11150 GCA_004027735.1 Carollia perspicillata
AGTGGAAAACTTATTTGAACAAATAATAAAGGAGAACTTCCCCAATCTGGCAAAGGAAATAGACTTCCAGGAAGTCCAGGAAGCTCAGAGAGTCCCAAAGAAGGTGGACCCAAGGAGGAACACACCAAGGCACATCATAATTACATTAGCCAAGATTAAAATGAAGGAGAGAATCCTAGAAGCAGCAAGAGATAAGGAGGCAGTTACCTACCAAGGAGTTCCCATCAGACTGTCAGCTGATTTCTCAAAAGAGACCTTACATGCAAGAAGGGGCTGGAAAGAAGTATTCCAAGTCATGAAAGGCAAGGACCTACATCCAAGATTGCTCTATCTAGCAAAACTTTCATTTAGAATGGAAGGGCAGATAAAGTGCTTCTCAGATAAGGTCAAGTTCAAGGAGTTCATCATCACCAAGCCTTTATTATATGAAATGTTAAAGGGGCTTATCTATGAAAAAGAAGATAGAAAACATGTACAGTAAAATGACAGCAAACTCACAAGTATTAACAACCACACGTAAAACAAAACCAAAAACAAACTAAGCAAACAACTAGAACAGGAACAGAACCACAGAAATGGAGATCACACGGAGGGGTAGCAACAGGGGAGTAGGAGGAGGAGAGAGGGGGAAAGGGTACAGCGAATAAGTAGCATAGATGGTAGGTAGAAAATAGACAGAGGGAGAGTAAGAATAGTATGGGAGATGTAGAAGCTAAAGAACTTATCAGTATGACACATGGACATGAACTAAAGGGGGGGAAATGTGGGTGGGAGGGGATGTGGAGGGGAGTCAAAGGGGGAAAATGGGACAACTGTAATAGCATAATCAATAAAATATATTAAAAATTAATTAATTAAAACATATATATTTACCAACTTTATATCGCTACTATAACAAATGAGAAAACTGTACCATTTCACTATAACTATAAACTTCACTATAAATACAGTCCCTGGATTTTCAGTAGGGCTGATTTTTGGACTACATTACAAAAGGACACCACCAATGGGGGCAGCTGGGGATGGACCAAGTGAACTTGGTTTCTCATTGAGCACACAGCCCCCTCCTGTCTCTGAGGTTAGTTTAACACATTTGTAACTTAAAAATTACCTTTACTTCAAACTGAACTTTTGCCTTTGTGGTATAAACTATATTGCTTGATTAACTTAACACAAATGGTTCATAATTGGCAATTATGTTACTGCCTGAAGGAAGCAGCAGGTTATAATAACAGTATCACAACTAAAATGTCTTGAGTTCTCATTAAGTGCTGGATACCATTCCAAACAACTGATCTACACTAACTCTTTATCTCAAAACTACACTATCTGGTAGGTGCCACTGTTATCTTCCATTTGACTGATGAGGACACTGGGGGCCCCAGTGGTTAAGTAAATTGCAAGTGGTCACCAGGCCCTCTGGTTTCAGAACCCACACTCTTTACGGTCACACTGATATCATCATATTCAACTCCTGGTATCAGTACATACAATTACATTTTATGAAATGATTATATTTTATTTTAAAGATTTTATTTATTTATTTAGAGAGAGGGGAAGGGAAGGAGAAAGAGATGGACAGAAACATTAATGTGTGGTTGCTTCTCACATGGCCCCCACTGGGGACCTGGCCTGCAACCCAGGCATGTGCCCTAAACTGGGAATTGAACCAGCAACCCTTTGGCTCACAGCCCGAGCTCAACCCACTGAGTTACACCAGCCAGGGTGAAATGGTTATATTTTAAAGTAATATTTTCAACTATAAAGTTGGACTATTTTACCTTTGAATAATACATTGTTATATAAATATCAACCAGTTTCCCAACATTTCTATGTCACAAGGAAGTGACTAGGCCCAGACAAGTTGGGTTACTTCCACAGAACCAATGACAAGTTAGCTTTTCATGCAGAATGTCAAATATTCAACTTCTCAGGGTACTGAATATGACTTCATGTGACACTGAGTTATCGTACCAAGCCATTCAGGAAGCATAGGGAGTCATATTTAATATATCCAAGTCCAATAAGTTTATTTAATTTTTAAACCTTCTCCCATGTTGAAAAATACATTTATTTTATATTTTAAGAGTACTGATTGAATATTCATGTTAAATTTAGGGATTAAGAGAGCTCCTAGGATCTTTTCAGAATCTTAATTTGGGATTACTAATTTCTGCCTACACTGGCTTTCACTGCTATATAATTACAAAGGTTGCTTGAGCAATTGGAAAGACCTATTGAATGTACTATATTGGTTTGTGCTCTTCAAATATCACTTACTTAAAGAAATCAAATAACTGCTTGATGAAAAGTTACCTCCTTTAAGCTTTGAATGGTTATTGTACTTGTCAGCAGTAAATAAATATACTCTATGAACAATGCCTATACCTCCCAATCTCTTGTTTGAGATATTTACTTACCATTATTTTGTATGTTTGTTTGTTTTTACTCATCACCTATTGGTGATTCTTGAAATCTCAGCCTATTCTTGAAAATGGCACTTCTGACAATGTTTCTTGTCTCACTGTAAACCTGTCAGCAATGGTCCTCTAGGGGCTGTTTTCAGAGTCGCTGGCTTCAGTGGGCCAACCACATTCATTCAATCAGCCATAAGCAAAACCTTCTAGAAAATCAACACTACATCTGCAAGCAAACCGGAAATCTGCTCTACCTTTGCAAGAGTTCCCATCTAGAGTCTCCTCTCGTAGCTGGCTTTCTTCACACCTTTAATGCCAGGTTATTATAGGTCTGAGTCCAGAGAGTAGAAGCTTCTCTATCTTGCTCACTCACTATCTAGCAGTGTGTGGCACAGCGTAGATACTTCACCACGTGCTGAGTGAATTATCAAGGTGTGGCCAGGAGGGAGGCGAGGCTAAAGGTGTAACATATGGATTCTGAAGTCAGACTGTCTGAGTTTGAATACCAATTTCCCTACTGACTAGCTGGGTGCCCTGAGACAGGTAACTCATGCTCTCTGAGCCTATGTTTTCCTATCCACAAAATAGAGGAAATAACAAAGCCTGCCATGGCAAATACTCAATAATGTTAGTATTATTAAAAAGAAAAATAATAAATGCAGATATTAAGTGGCCCATCAGTCATACCTTAAAAGTTATTTGTAAGTGCAAACCACGGTATAGAGCAACGTCATTCTTGGCGTTTACCTTCCAACACATGACCTTGTTCCCTGCCTCAAGGCCATAGACAGGAACTCGGGAGCTGAGAGAGGCTGTGCCTTCAGAGTAGCAGACTGAAAAAAGATGGAAAGGGCAGAACCATCCTGGTGGAGCTGACCCTTCCTTGGGGGTAGAGGCTCTCTGCAGATGACCACATCAAAGACCTAGAACGCTTCCCCGCCACAGAGCACCCGCCCACACCCTCCGGCAAACTGCCTGATTCTTTTCACTCTGATGCCCTAGCTGAAGTTCCAAAGCATGCTCACCATGTACTGACAGCAGGAAGGCTGAGCTCCGCCACCCCTCTGGGCTTCCTCTCCTGGAGCTCCATGCCTTCTTCCCACCATGGGGAGACGTGTGTGCCAGACTTTACCCCCTGAGAGACTACTCACATGCTGGGTTGACCCAAGGCAAAACATATTTTTTCTATCACAAAACTTAAATGTCTATTTTCCTGTTTGAAAATGAATACTTCAGGGTCCACTTAACTTACTTCAGCGGTAGTTGCATCAAATGTTTTGAAGTAATATTAATGAGAATAAGCATTAGTCAGAAAATTAGACACCTAGTTATGATATGGCTTGAATGCTATCATCAGCCAGCTTTTCCCATTACACCACTATCAGTAGATGAGCTACATGGAAAGGTGGGGGGCATGGGAACAACCTCAAGAGACTGCATAGGAGGCCACAGAAAAGAATATATACTTAGCAATAATTAAGCCTCAGATTAAGAATGTCAAGCATCCCCAAACTAAAGAAAAGTTAAAAGTATAATTAGATTGTAAATTTGCCTTCCAGAGGAAGAGCAGCCCCGATTCCCAAACACTGAAGGGGAGAGGCCTCATTTTGTTTCCATTTCCCTTCAGAAAACATAAAATCTTTCCATGCTAAATGCAGTCAGCCCTTACATACTTGTTTGCTTATCCCAGTTAAGGACAAGAAATCTAAGAGATACTGGGAGGGGAGGGAGGTTGGAGGACACAGTGAAAAGGCGAAGGCATTAAGAAGTACAAATTGGTAATTACCAAATAGTCATGTGGAGACAAAGTACAGCATAGGAAATATAGTCAGTAATGTAATAAGTATGAATGTGCCAGGTTGGTACTGGAAACACCGGGGGGAACACTTTGTAAAGTATATGATTGTCTCAGTGCTATACTGTACATGTGAAGCCAATACAAAATAATATTGAACATAAACTGTAATTTAAAAAATTTTAAAAAGAGACACTGGGAAAGCAAGGAGAAAGAGGGCCCCCCCCAAAAAAAATAAAATAACAAGAAGTAGAAGTCTACTGCTTATTATTGCATTTTGAAAGTTATTATTGCCAAAGAGGATTGCAGAAATTCTTACATAAAAAGCACAAAAATAAGCAGCTGAACACTATGTTTTGATGGCACCAACCTCCTCTCCGTGTTAAATTATGGCAGTGGTTTGGACCTCTGCAGTCCCGTGTGCTGGTGGTTGTTTTCAGTCGTCTCTTAGGCAGAAAGTGCCGTGGCATTGCAACTCACCAATACTCCCAACTTTCAGAAACAGCAATGTGATTTAGTAATGACACACCTAACTCTAGAGGAGTCAGATTCCTTCATAAAAAATGTAAGTATTTATCCAAAACTGTGAGATTTATGGTGCGGTACAGCTAATTGAAAATGAAATTGGAAGTAAATTAAAACCAACTTCATGTTTTAATCAGTTTAGAAGACTTCAAGTATTGCAGCAACGGGGTAAGTAATTTTCTTCTGGAAAATATATAATGATGTCATTATTTTGGTACTTGTGACTCCAGGGATGGAGGAAATAGAACAGACAGATATTTGCTGAATACAACAGATAGGTGGCGCTGTGGCTCATGACAGATACTGAATGATCTGGTCTGGGTTACTACAAAGGCCGTATCTAAAGTACAAATATCATAATTAGAAAGTCAAATAGGTACCTTAAAAAGGCATCTGACTTGCACAGGAACTAAATTTTTGCTTTGGAAAATAAACTTCTATAACTTATAAGGTGTCCACTAATTTTCTATTTGGCTAAAGAATGTTTTAGGTTAATACTTCGGTTTTAAGAATTTGCAAGGCTTGTCATTGACATCTGTCATTTAGGAAAATCAAAGTCTAATGAAACAGTGCCTTTCTGAAGCATAATAAGTTAATAACTGTGACACCAATCACAAACCCAAGGAAATCTTTGGATTGTTTATCTATGGCAAACTATCAAAATAATTCCACTTGGTAAAGGTGGCTTTCCCTTTTGGCTAGAAGGGCACTCTGGGCTCGGTTGGCTTCAGAAGCCTTGTGTCTGATTTCTTGGCCTCACCCCTTTCTGGCTGCTGCACCAGCTTTGGGTTACTTGGCTGTTTAGTTGTCTGAGATTCTCTTCTTCTAGTCTACACCAGAGGGGTTATCACATCTGGTGTCCTGGTCATTCTAAGCAATACAAGGAAACTGGCAATGCTTGTCTTTAGAAGCCTACTACCATCCTTCTCATTGGCAGTTCCTATTTCTTCTAGACTCAGTTTCTGCATATAAAATGTGGGAATTAAGCCCTGACTGGTGTGGCTCAGTTGGTTGAGAGTCCCTATTGCAAAGTGTAAGGTCGCCAGTCCCATCCTCTGTCAGGGAACATGCCTAGGTTGCTGGTTTGGTCCCTGGTCAGGAAGTGTACAAGAGGCAACCAATCAATATTTCTCTCTCACATTGATTTTTCCTTCCTTCTCTTTCTCCCTCTTTTCCCCTTTCTCTGAAAATTAATTAATTAATAATTAATTAATAAAACGTGGGAGTTAAAATACCTATCCCATAGCGTTATCAAGAGGATTGATTGACAGAGTGCTTGGGAAGCGTACAGTATAGTTAGTATCTGGCACTTAGGTACTAAAAATTATTAATGTCTCCTATGCTACCCAGCTCAACAGATAGACAGCAGAATGTAAACTATATGGCAATAGTTGGTAAGTAAACCTCTCACAGAACATTTCATTTTTAAGGGTTTCAAAGTGACAATCTACCTAGGGATTCCCCAGTCCCTGATCTTCCTTCCCACACAAGAGCAGGAGGTGATCTGGGCCTTTTGAGCAACACCCAGACCACAGGGGGTAAGTAAGCAGTGAGCCTTCTTAAGCTGATCAGGAATGCAGTGTAAATCTCACAAAAATATGTTTAGGATTTTTAGATTTTTTTTATTGCAGATTTGAAATTACACTTAAGCATCCAAAGAGCGAAACGTCACTTACCCAGTCAAAAGCATAACATGATCTTCAAGGTTTAAGAGTCCACAAGAGTGAGTGGTTGGTTTACCTTTCTAAGAGTTCAAAAACTACTGGCTTCAGTGACCAGCGACGAGAAAACTAACTTTTGGCTAAAATAAGGGTAACTGAGCCCCAGAGTAACTTTCAGCCATGAGTACTCTCTCCTTTCTGGAAGGGTCCTGTAATCAGTGCTGGCGAAGGAAAGTGCGTGTTTCCTAACATGTAAATGAGAGAAGAGAAACTGAGATGGAGAGAGGAGGAACACACACTGCGTTTTGAAATTCTCTAGCCAGAAAGTTGTAACATATCTTTTGTTTCTCTTCCCCTGGGGCGGACTCTTTGCCTGGTGTTCAGTCTTCTCCCCTCCCAGGGTCTCCTAACGTGGAGATGTAATGCCTCGGAAGGAGAAGTAAGTGGTAGGACCTATCGCTCTGGAGTGTTTAGCGAGAACTGCCTTCAGAGAAACTTAGAGCCAAAAAGTTAACTTCTGGAGCGTGTGGGGCTCCCTGGGCGCCTCCTTCAGACAACAACCCTGGCAAGTCAAAGCGATCTCGTCGCGTGGTTTCGGGAGGCTGGAAACTGGGTCCCCGCGGTCAGAGGCATTTCGCACCGAGCCCCCTCACATCAGCGCGGCCCCCGCGGGGACTTAAACGTGTTACCCTAGCACGCAACCAGGAACTCGAGTCCTGTGTATGCACCACGCCGGCCCTTCACCAAACAATTCCCTTTGATGCTTCCGCTGTAATTACTTATCTCACGTGCAAATCAGGGTTCTGCTGACAAATCTTATTTCTACTAAACTGAAGGCTGCCCTGCAAAACCCTTCCCGTTGTCATAGTGTTTAAAGGCACGTCACATCTGACACTTCCCTAAACCGGCCTGCAGGGCATACCGCCCAGGGGACAATTAATGGGATGGTTTGTGTCACCCCTGAACACACGTGGGCACACCAACTCCACAGGTGGGCACATGGAAGGGACGCGGAACCGAGGGCAGTTATTTTCCAGTCAGTGGGTCTGATGGAGAAAGATGCCAAACGCACTTCCCGAGCCAGCTGAACTCCGCGGGCACCTAATCATTGCCAGATGTAGGGAGGGCGCACCGAGAACATCCCCAAGTCCAGGAGAAAACACCGGGCCGACCTCACGTCACTTCTAGGATGGAGAAACTGCAACGCCGGGGAGGAAAGCGGACCCTGGAGAGTGCGGAGCACCGCAGAGCGGAAGGCAGACTCCAGGGAATGATGATACCTCTACTCTCGGCATCTTTTTTCAATTAAAAAGTTGGAAACTGGAATCCATAAACAACGACTTAGGATTTCAAACTGTTTCGCAGAGACACGATGGGAAGGGGAATACTTGCACGCTTCCGAACCCCAACCTCTGGGTCTCCTGCCGTGCCCAACCCCGGAGGCCGAAGTGCCCAAAGTGTGCACGCACCAACCCGGCGCCCGCTCTCACCCGGCTTCCCACCCGGAAAAAGTTAGTGCAGGGACGCACCTTCACTCCCTCCCGCACGCGCCGAAGCCCGCTCGGCCCCGCCGCCTACCTTTCATGGTG
The DNA here is from genome assembly GCA_004027735.1 of Carollia perspicillata. Lineage (NCBI taxonomy): Eukaryota > Metazoa > Chordata > Mammalia > Chiroptera > Phyllostomidae > Carollia > Carollia perspicillata. The sequence goes on from PVKM010048626.1 coordinate 7,988, forward strand.
ACGGAGGAGACGCACCAACAGCGAGCCCCGAGCCGCTAAGGAAGTTCGCGATGAGCAGTGGTCACTGCGCACCCATGGCAGCCGCGCTGCGCGTCGGTCCTCAGCGCTCCAGCCCTCGTTCGCCGCCGCCGCCGACCCCCGCTCCCCGCTTGGTGATCTGTGCCGCGGGGCTGACGCGCGCGCCGCTCACCCCAGGCGGGAGGCGCCGCGCCTGCCAGCGCCCCTCCCCCTGGCCCTCCGGGGCGCGCCGGCCGCCGCGCCCGCGCCCCCCTCGCGCCCTCCCGCGCCTGCCGCGCCCCGCCCTCGGGCCTGCGTTCTCCCCTGCCCTGTCACTTTCTCGCCCAGTGTCTCCTCGCGTTCACTCTCCCAGGTGCTTTTACCCTTCGGACTAGCAGCGGAACGAAGCCTTCAGGGTGGTTAAGTGTTCCTTCTCGGTGTGCGCAAAAGGTGCTGCTTCTGATCCCAATCTACCTAGAGTGTGGAGCGAAACAGCTGGGGAGCAGCAGGGTCACGGGGGGGGGGGGGGTGGCAAGGTATGGCTGTCCCTTTCCCAAAGGGCTCTGGGACACGGAGGGTTAAACTGAGGGGAAAAGTCCTCGGGATTCCAAGTTTCCGAGTGTGCTCGTTGACGCTCAAAGGAAACAGGGCAGCAATGGAGCGTGCTCCTTGCCACCTGGGGAGAGCTGTCGCTAAATCCGAAGTCACCATTAAACACAGTCCCTGCAGAACTTGGAGCAGAATTACAACTCGTGGACCTTCCGGGAGAGAAGCAGAGGGAGGGACCAAAAAACGCACCACACTCCCCTTGGATGGAAAAGTCACTCTCTACACCCACCACTCGATCTTATCGACCCTGTGTTACTACGAAAGGGAGAGTGGTTTCATAGTAAATTCCCTTCATTGCGACCCATCTCGTTGCCCCACTATGTTATCTTTCCATTTAGAAACCTTCTATACAGGCCCATTGCTTTATTGCTTCAAAACTGTAAGTGGCGAGTGGAGCTATGAGGAGGCAGAAATGCAAAGAAACTTTCTTCAACGACTCTGATGAAAGAGTATCACGTAACTTACTAGCACACCAAAAACTGTACAATTCTGGCTGCGCAGTGGCTACGGCTGGACAGATTTTCTTTCCTGAGGACTTGGTGATGCGGTGTAACCAACCCACTGACTCATTCTAGTACCCAGAAATGAATGCATTCTAAAATATTTCATGGACTGTCCCTTCCAGAAGCTCTCTTTTTTTGACATTAGAGGGGAACTTGTACATGCTAGTAAAGAAAAATACAAAAACTGCCACTTTTTTTTTCACTTTAGTAGTTGATGACACGACAGGGTCCCTCAAAGTTGATCTGGAGACCTGCTCCAGCTCTCACCAAGATACTAATCTTGTCTTGCAGGGTCCCTGAAGGGAGCCCAGGATATGGATTCTCAGCCCAGAGCTTACTAACCACAGAGTAAGTCCATCGGTTTCTTTGAGTAACAGTTTCTCCAACTGAAAAATGGAGAGACTTTTGGCTCCAGTAGTTGAATTTTAAAAATTGTTTTTATGAAACCTAAATTATAGCCCTGGCTCGTGTAGCTCAGTGGATTGAGTGCATGGGGGTGAACCAAAGTGTCACCAGTTCAATTCCCAGTGGGAGCAGATGCCTGGGTGGTGGGCCATGTCCCCAGTTGGGGGCACGTGAGGGGCAACCACACATTAATGTTTCTCTCCCTCTATTTCTCCTTCCCTTCCCCTCTCTCTAAAAAATAAATAAAATCTCAAAAAAAAAAAAAAACAGAACAAACCTAGATTGTAGATATGACAACAAAAACACAGACAATAAAAGAAAAAATAGATACATGGGATTTAATCAAAATTTTTCTGCATGAACAGGCACTATCAACAGAGTGAAAAGATGACCCACAGAATGGAGTTTGCAAATAGAACCCTACAGAATATGTTTGCAAACCATAATCTGATAAGGGGTTAATATCTAGAATATATGAATAACTCCTACAACTCAACAAAAAAAAAAACCACAAACAACCCAACCCCCAAATGGGCAAAGACTTAAATGGACGTTTCCAAAAAGAAGATACATAAATGGTTAATAAACATATGGAAAGTGCTCAACATCACTAATTAGAGAAATGCAAATCAAAACTACAATGAGATACCACTTCACATCCACTAGGATGACTATTATAAAAAATAAAAAAAATTCAAAAACCACAGAAAATAACAAGTGTTGGTGAGGATGTGGAAAAATTGGAAGCTTTGTGCATTGCTGGTAGAAATGTAACATGATAAATGTAGAAGTGCACTTTCAAAGTGCAGCCACTGTGGAAAACAATATGGTGGTTTCTCAAAAAATTAAACATGGGACTACCACATGATCCAGCAATACTTGCTTCTGGATATATGTCCAAAATAATCAAAACAGGGACTTGAATAGATATGTGTGAACCACAATAGCTCAAAGGTGAAAAGAAGCAAAGTGTCCATCAATGGATGATTGGATAAACAAAATATTCTATAAACTAACAATGGAATATTATTTAGCCTTAAAAAGGAAGGAAATTCTGACACATGCGACAACATGGATGGATATTGAGGCAGTATGCTCAGTGAGATAAGTCAATCACAAAAGAGCCAATATTGTATGATTCCACTTATGCGAGTTACCTAGAGTAGTCAAATCTGTACAGACAGAAAGTACAATGGTGGTTGCCAGGGGCTGAGGGGAGGTGAGAAGGGGGAGTTTCTGGTTTGCAAGATGAAGAGAGTACTGGAGATGGATGGCGAAGATGGTTGTTCAATAATGTAGTTGTACTTAATGCCACTGAACTACACACTTGGAATGATTGGGATGATTAATGTTATGTTATGGGTGTATTACACAATAATTTTTTTTTCTAACAGTAGAACTGTGAGGTTAAAAAAACCCACAAAAACTTAACCTTATCATGGTAGTTATAATGAACTAGATTCTCACGGACCTGCTGATGAGAAGGCAGACTCAGCAACTCTTTAGAGAACAATTCTAAGAACTTCTGGAAAGTTGGCTCCTCCCTCCAGCCCCACTGCCTTCAGCGCGGAGTGGATTGAGCCCTACTCTGACCTATACAAGGGCTGAAGGATGTGGTTACATGCAGATCATCAGTTGCTCAATTACAG
>PVKM010048627.1:0-11150 GCA_004027735.1 Carollia perspicillata
GAAGGGGGCACCTCACAGAGGAATCTGTGCAAAAGGCAACCTTGTGCCCTCAGTGGGACTGGAGGCCCCACCTCCCAGGCAGGCACTGTCTGTCTGGAGCAGCCCAACACTGGTACACCATGCTGGTGAAACATGGGTTTCCTTGCCCTTCAGGCTTCATTCTGGACATGGAATCTGGAAAGTACCTGGGTTCTAACCCCCTTCTCAGGAGCCTCCCAAGTCCTCAGGGTCCTGGCCCTGAGCCCTTGGGGACAGGACAGATGGAGGGAAAGTCTCAGGTTCAGGGCTAAGGGGCTATAGCTCACCTTTCAAAGACTGGCTTTTCTTCCTGCTCCGCCGCCTCAGCTTCAGTGGATGCTGAGAGACAAGAGAAAATGGCGTTTGGGGGCTCAGACCCTACTCTCACTCTCCTCTCTTAGAGGAGCTGCAGATGTGCAGTGTTTGGGAACAATAAGACTCTTACATTTAACTAAAGGGCTTTCTGGTTGTCCTGTTTTACTTTTGAAGTGGGTAAAAATCATTTCTAGTTTTTCTTCTTTGGAAAACATAAAGAAATGTTTTCTATATGAGACTGATCATGGACTTCTTCTGTCACTCTTCCTCTGCTCAGGAAACACACACATTCCCACACCTACAGCCCAGCTGAGCTCGCTCAGGTAAGATTGTGCTTTCCAGACACCACAGACCCACCCCAGCTCAGGAGCTCCTGGGGCTCTGCACTGCCCTGGGAATAGCCCCAGCGGGGAAGAGGCTCCCCTGCCTGACACACCTGCCATAGGAAGGTGGCTGGAAAACCATGGCTCTGGGCGTGTCCACCCCCAGAGACGCAGCTCATAGCATTCAGTCCTAGGCCACTGGTCACAGCATTTGGGGCTGTCCCCTAGAGCCTCTGCCACACCTGGACTCCTGGCCTGAAGTCTTTGGGTAGAAATCTTCATGCTAGCTCTAACCCCTGCCCAGCTTGCTTTGCTCTTGGAAGGATGATGTTTTATTCTTTCCTGAGAATAGTCATTCTATTCTTTCCCATTTCTGGAGGCTTTCTAGGTGATTCAGAAAAGTGAAAATAAGAAGAGAAAAACAGGTCATCTCTTTTGGGTCTGGGCCAAGGGTTGCTCACCTTCCTGATGTTTCTATGTTTCCTAGGTGTTGGGAGGACTGGATCGCTCTCCAACCAGGGGAGTAACAGCAGGAAGAGCACCACTCCACAGGAGATGGCAAAGACGATGTCAATCACCCAGGAAGGGCTGGCACTCTGCCAGTTAACAAGAATGCTTTTCAGAGAGATTGGATTCTCCATCATCTGAATCACACTGCTGCCTTCAGGCAACTGAGCACTGGGCGTGGCTGCAGACTAAAGGCCCAGGCCCACATCACGCATCACAGAAGCCGTAGTCTGGTCACAAAGGGCTCCTGACCATAGAGGAGTGGCAGAGGGACAGGCTGGACCACAGCCTCTCCCCCCACCTAGCCCCACACATCCCTCTACCCTTCTCTGAGACTATCAATACCACACTCACTTCCTGTTAGAAATATACCTTACTCAACTTTCTAGTCAATCTGTATGGGTCTCAGATAGTTCCTGGTTCCTTTGAGATCTCTATTTGAGCTCCATCAGTTTTATAACTTTAAGAAATCTGGACTTGTCCTTGGAATTTTAGTTAATTCCTAGGGATTTTTTACTCTCAGGTTGTCCTCTGTTAGAAATGCCTGAGAAACAGAGGTGGGAGGAACTGATCCAAGTACCTTTATTTGATGCTGGGCTTAGGTGGCTGACTTCAGCACTGGGGAAAGGCAGGAGTGATGTTCTTAAAAGAAAAAACATGGGGCTTACAGGGGAAGAGGAGGGGTTAGTCTCTTGTTCTTCCAGGTGGGTCCCTCATCGTTCCAGGATGTGACATGGAACAATGGGTTAGGTAGAAGGCTGGGCTGTTCCCAGGTACAGGAGCTTCAGTGTGGCCACTGGCTATTGTGGTTGGTTCCAGGTGTCCATTGTGCTTGGTGGGAGAGTTTCAAGCCTCAGGCTACCAAGTGAGTCAGGAGTACTGAGCCATAGGTAGTCCAGAGGGTTGGAAACTGGCCTGACTGGGTCATTAGCAGTCTGGTAGGTTGGGGATCTGGCCTGACCCTTTCACCCTCTATATGCAACGCTATCCTTGCTACATATGTTTTTGCCTTGCATCAACTCAGACATAGAACAATCACCCTGGCTGGGTGGATCAGTTGGTTAGAGTGTCAGCCCTTTATGCCCAGGTTGATGGTTTGATCTCAAATCAGGGCACATACAAGAAGCAGCCAATGAATGCATAAATAAATGGAATAACAAATCAATCTCTCTCTCTCTCTCTCTCTCTCTCTCTAAAAAGGCAATTAAAAAATTTAAAGTATGGAACCTGAATAACCACCTGAAGACCAGCTGAACAGAAGTATAACTAAGGATTTACAGAGGAACCCGCACTGATAGCACTAGGAAGGGCAGAGATGTGACAGACACTGGCCCTGTACCCACAGACAGTGAGTGAGGATCCAGGGGGATATTTTCAAGGAGGAGGTTCCACCCAGGGGAGCCAGGGGCCTCAGCCACAAGCCAGGCTTTCTAGCTCAGAGCACTAGAGCCAGAAAGAGGAGGCTACACAAATATCTGGCTATGAAAGTAGGAATTCCACTCACCCTGGTGAAAAAAGTGAGGGCTCTCTTGAATGGCCAGTGGGAAGAATCTCAGTCCCAGCACTCACCCTAGGTAGTAATAAAATGGACTGGAGTCTTAGAAAGAAAAATTGAGTGGTACAGCTGTGGAGAGAGGGCTGGGGCCATAGCATCAAGCATTCCTGTGCTGGGTCCCTCTCCTACGCCACCCATGGATGCCATCTCTCCTGGGTTGGGTATCCCATCAATACTGCATCTGCCTCGGAAATGGTAAGAGCCTCTCCCTGCCAAATCCCAAGGGCCCCCAGTCTGTAGGGATTGCTCTGGTAAAGGGGCCTTTGGCAGCTGTGGGGAGTGAATTTGGCAGTGTGAATTTGGCAGAATTCAGCCCAAGCCCTTGGGGCAGCCCTTGTTAAGGAGCTCCTGAAGGGACTGGGCAGGCTAGAACAATCTCAGAATCTCAGAATCTCAGGGAAGAATGAGTTTCCAAGCTGGAGGGGAGGGCCATTTTTTTCCATCCACCTGAGTGGTGACTTTGTTTTTTGCAGAGCCCTTTCTCCACATGGCCAAATATCAGTTTTTTTAGCTGGGTGAACTGTCTTCAACTCATCCTGACAATTCCCTGAGGCAATTGTCCAAACAGAAAATTCCCTATTTTTTTTCTATTAAAAGTAGTTTCCACTGTAAGAAATCTCACAAAGAAAGCTCTGGTGTAGGTTAATGCACTGACAGCATTAGAAGACAGTCTGGCATGTAACAAGAGATTAATTAATAAACTGAATTTATAGTCCTTTCACTTTTAAAAAAATGATTATTTAATATTCTTATTTTTCAATTAAGCTTAAAGTTAAATGTTTTTATCACTTTTTAGATGGTCAGAAAAGCCTCCTATGAATGCACGATTTGGGTATTTTCCACATACCTGTCTTCATTACAATGGTTACACACTTTGAATAAGTCAAACATTTAACTTATTATGGAATCTCTTACAGCATCAATTTTAAAACAGAGTTTTGAGATTTCACATGAGCCCTTTGTTTTTAGTCTCTTATAGATCCCCACATTAATGATTCTGGAAAGAAAGATGTTAAGGAAGTCAAAGAAATGATGTGTCTGTCTTAGACACAAATGTAAGTGAATGTCAGGGACACTCAGATGTCAGAAGCTTGTCTCTGCAAGGGTGACTTTATGCTGTTCCAAAAGAACCATTTGGAAAAGAAAAACCAGGAGAAAGTAATGGTGAGATTTAAAATGAGCATGTATGCCCCAGCCCACTGGCTCTGTTGGTTGGAGCGTCACTGTGCTCCAAAAGCTTGTGGGTTTGATCCCCCGATCGGGGCCTGTACAGGCTGCAAGTCATCGATGTTTCTCTCTCACATCCATGTTTCTCCTTCTCTCTGTGCGCCCTTCTCTGCCTCTGGAAAATTGATAAACATATCCTCAGGTGAGGGTTAAAAAATAAAGTGAAATGAGCATGTGTGATTTTACAATGGATGTGAAGTTCTATTTAAAATTTGAAGGAAAAATCAAATCTGAATAGGCACTCTACTGAGCACTCTACAAATATTACTTTGTTTAATCCTCAGAACTAACCTAGAACAGAGAGATTACGGAATTTCGCCAGGATCCAATAGCTGTTAGGCAGGGAGGTGGAATTTAAATTCAGGCTGCCTGGTTCTTACTCCTCACTCTGCTTTACTACCTGGTATTCATTGAAATGATTTCTGGTTGTTTCCTCTTTCTTCCTTTTCTTTTCTTGTTCTTTGTGTTTTTCTTTTTACTTTCAAGAATTAGTTACCTTGAAATGATTAAATATTTTAGAATTTCCCCCCAAAGTATATCTTTTGCCTGAATTTCAAAGGTTAAACTAAAAGAAAAACTAAGTTTAAAAATCACACTATTTAATGAATATGTTTAAATTGGTAGAATTCGGAAGATGTGAAACAATTTGTATCTTTAAGATCTTGTAGTCTTTTGACTTTTTAATTTTACTTCCTAAGGCCTGGAGAATTTCAATATCAATCTTGTAAATTAGACAAGATTTCATGTCAATGTTTATAATTTTATAACCCTAAATTTCCCCAAAATTAAATACATGGATCCCATTGTGACCATAATTATTTATTAGGCCTTAGAAGTTTACATTTTGCTTTAATGTAACTAATCCCATTCTTTGCATTGGTTTCCTTAAGCTATGCTTCATGATCTCTTCCATGCTCTTCTTCCCACTGAAGAGTATAATAGACCTACTTGGTAGAGTTTGACATGTAGTAATATATTGATCGAAGTTGTGAAAATGTGTTTAAGTACTTCTTTATTCAGTTTTGAGATTTATTTTTATTTCTAATTTCTCTATCATCTTAGTTCTACAGTCCTATTAACATATATATATATATGGTCCTTTTTTATTGGTGTTTTTACCTATTGTTAGTCATTTGAGTGAAATGTTCCATGAATAATGTTTGTTAAAAAATGAGTCATTTCCATCTTTCTGCATCTGATCTCCAGGGGTGGTGTTGTGGACTCTGCCCAGAAAGCAGTGGGCTGCCTGTGCCTTGGGGGACCATGCCAGGCTGCCTTGTTACAAGAGGCCACTGAGCTGGAGGTAGAGGAAGATTGGAGGGGGAGTGTGTGGGAAGGTGGCTGAGCAGGACAAAGACCTGTTGGAGGAGGAAGTGCTGGAGGAGGTGGATCAGGTACAAGAGCCCTCGCTACTTCTGTTGTGGTCGCCCAGGGCCACTGCCCCTACCCTAGTGTTCCTGGTGGGCCCTGAGTTTGGTCTGCTGACTGCCACCAGTTCCCATGGCTGGAAGCCACAGTGGGGGCTCAGTAGACCAGGGCTGGGTGGGGGTTGGCCTGAGCCCACATCCTGGGCCTGGATGTGCAGAAGCCATGTCCGTGCAGCCAGGTGCAACCTGGTGCCCAACTTCCACGTGGCTGTCACTGCTGGTCACCAGGGTTGTACTGAAATGAGAGCACGGGGAGCCAAGACAAATACATGTATAGGAAAGAGCCCATTAAAAAAAGATTTTAGGAAGTCACTTGGGGGAATAGAGATGAAGTGGGAAACACAGAGAAGTGGTACATATCCATTGGGACTGAGGACTCCAGCACCAGAGAAACTGAGGTGCCAGGCAACACCTGGAGAAGGGAGGAGTTGGGCTGTGTCAGACCCTGACTTGGATAGTCTCTTGACTGGTTGGAAAGTTGGGCTATGTGAAAAGCCATGTGCTTATAAAGAATGGCCAGCAGATGCTTTGTAAGGAACTCTCCAGCAACCGCAAGCCCACCCTGAGGGCGATTTGAGCTGCACATGCCCAGAGACTGAGTGGCTGAGTAAAACAGTGCACCTGAGATTGACTCACACTGTGCACCCAGGGACTGAGTGGCTGATTTGAGCCTGGAAGCTCACAGAGGACCTGGGCCGGAGGCTGGGAAACTGTGAATATTGTGGCCCAGACCTGGTCCCCATCCTCTCAAAACCATAGGAAGGGAGAAAAGCAAAGTCCAGCCCCCCTCATCCCATGGCATCCAGGAAGACCAGCAGAATTCCCTGAACAGGTTTAAAGTCAGCAGGAGGCTTTTTTTTTCTTTCTTTTTTGTTCCCGTATTTTTTTTTTCTTCCCCCAAGTAACAAATAAGACATGGAGTTATGAAGGGTCCAGAGACAGACTGAAAGCAGGAGCACAAGGCTAACCCCAAAAACTGAGAAACTGAGGCAAATGTCACTTTGCTATCCCATAGAGCTGGCATTTTATTGTTTATGTGTATTATTATTATCTTTTCACTATTTTTACCACTTTTATTTTGTTAGGTTTTTTTATTTCTCTTCCTTATGTTTAGTTTTCCTCATTCTATTTCTCTGTTTAATTGCATTATTTGACTGGTTTTCCTTATTCTTTCTTTACTATATTTTAATTTTCCTTCTTTCACTTCACCTGTGTTCCAATAACATACAACTCTTGATCAGGTACTTTCTATTCTGCTTATCCAAATCATAGATTTTTTGACATATTATTATTATTCCAGTACTATTACAAATAATTGTTCCATTGAATTTTATATATTGTACAGCAACCCTCCCTGATCTCAGCCCACTTCACTTTAACCCTGAGCATTGTTGTGGTTATTATTGTTGTGGTTAACTCTATTCTCTCTCACACTACGCCTACTTTCTATCCTTTACTCTCATTATATCTCATCATCTAACCTTGCACAAGCACTCTCTTTTCTGGATTCAGTTCACAATCCTCCTTCCCTATAACATTAGTCTTATCCATCTTTCACCTTTCATAAAAAGTGGCTAATTGAGTGAAATATCATAGTTAATGCTATACTTATCCAAAGAATCTCCTATCTCTTCTCTACTTGCTGGTACTGTAAATCCCATAAAATACTCTCCTGCTGTCATAATCTATTTTGCCTACCCCCTGCCACTAATCACATACAAGAATAGGTGGGAGCTGTGAACACCAGTATACTTGCTGAGGAGAAATACCACCAACAAAGGAGCCACCAAAAGGTAAAAACCCAAGAACAACAAGGGAGCCCACACAAACAAAAGAAAGGGTAAACATAGAGTGTCCAGACAAAGAAATCAGAGACCACACCATTGAACCCCATACAATTCCTACCATAGAAGTTCACCCTACAATGACAGCTAACAAAGAAAAACATCAGGAAGAGCAGAAACAAACAAAAAGAGTCACCTAAAGTGGGGAGGCAAAAAAAGAACATGCAATCAAAAGAAGTAGAAGACTCCCCGCTAAAAGGGCTAAACAAAATGGAGGTAACTAAACTATCAGATACAGAGTTCAAAATAATGGTTATAAAGATGCTCAAGGAACTCATATACGACTACAAAAAACTCAGTGAGAACAACAACAGTATTAAAAAGGAAACAGAAACTATAAACAAAAACCAGGAAGAAATGAACAATAGAATCTCCAAAATAAAAAAAAAAAAACATTAGAAGGAATTATAAGCAGGCTGGATGAAGCAGAGGATTGAATCAGTGAGTTGAGGACAAGGTACAAAAAAAAAAACACCCAGATAGAGCAAGAAAAGGAAAAGAGACTCAGAAAGAACAAACTGGTAGTAAGGGAGCTGCAAAACAACATGAGACATAATAATATCCATATAATAGAGATACCAGAAGGAGAAGAATAAGAGCAAAAGATAGAAAATCCGTTTGAATAATTAATTATAGAAAACTTCCCTAATTTGATGAGAGAAAAGGTCACACAAATTCAGGAAACACAGAGTCCCAATCAAGAGGAACCCAGAGAGGCCCACTTCAAGACACATCATAATTAAAATGGCAAAATTCCAAGACAAAGAGAGAATCTTAAAGGCAGCAAGTGAGAAACAGGAAGTAACATACAAGGGAGCCCTGATAAGGCTAGCAGCTGACTTCTCAATGGAAATGCTCCAAGCCAGAAGAGAATGGCAAGAAATATTCCAAGTGATGAGAACCAGAGGCCTGCAACCTAGGATGCTTTACCCAGCAAGGTTCTCAATTAAAATGGAAAGCCAAATAAGGAGCTTCCCAGACAAAAGAAGTCTAAAATAATACACTTCAACCAAACCAGCTCTGCAAGAGATGCTAAAGGCACTGCTTTAAGAAAAGGAAGAAAAAGAGTGAAAGAGAGGAACACAGGTACAAAAAAATGGCAATGAAAAAGTACCTATCAATAATAACCTTAAAGGTAAATGGATTAAATGCTCCAATCAAAAGACATAGAACAGGTCTTCGAGCCAAGTTGGAGGAATAGGTAGACATACTGTGCCTCCTCACACAACCAAAAGAAGTACAACAACAAATTTAAAAACAAAAAACAACCAGAACTGACAGAAAATAGAACTGTATGGAAGTCTGATAACCAAGGAGTTCAAGAAGAAACACTCATCCAGACCAGGAGGAGAAACGGAGATGGGCAGCCAGGGTGGAGAGGACTCATGACAAGGCGGTGGATGGAGGACCAGGCAAGGCAGCAGCTTGCAGACTGGGTGGTCCCACATTCATATGCAGATAAACTGGGAGGAGCAACTCGGGAGCTAGACAGACTGCACAACCCAGGGATCCAGCCTGGGGGAATAAAGCCTCAAAGCCTCTGACTGAAAAAAACCTGTAGGGGTTGAGGCAGTGATGGGAAAAACTCCCAGTATCACAGGAGAGTTCCTCAGAGAGACCCACAGGGTCCTAGAACATACACAGACCCACCTGCATGGGAACCAGCACCAGAAGGGCCCAATTTCATTGTGGGCAGCAGGGGAAGTGACTAAAAACTGACAGAGAGTGGAGCAAGTGGCATTGTTCCCTCTCAGACACTCCCCAACAGATAGCATCACAGAACATGGATGTGGGGTGCCCCTACCAGGTAAACATATAAGGCTCTACCCCTTACTACATAACAGGCACACCAAGACAAAAAAAAAAAGCTCAAATGAGAGAACAGTAAAGCTCCAGAAAAAAATACAACTAAGCAACAAAGAGATAGCCAAACTATCAGATGCAGAGTAAAAAACATTGGTAATCAGGAAGCTCACAGATTGGTTGAATATAGTCACAAAATAGAGGAAAAAGTGAAAGCTATGAAAGGTGAAATAAAGGAAAATGTAGAGGGAAAACGTATGGGGAACAGTGATGGGGAGGAAATGGGGACTCAGATTAACGGTTTGGACCATGAGAAAAAAACAAGAATTTAAAAAAAATGAAGAGAGGCTTAGGAACCTCCAAGACATCTTTGAACATTCCAACATCTGAATCATATGGGAGCCAAGAGAAGAGGAAGAGCAAGACATGGAAAACTTACTTGAACAAATAAAAAAAAGAACTTTCCCAATCTGACAAAGGAAATGGAACTCCAGGAAGCCCAGAGCACAAAGAGATTGGAACCGAGGAGGAACACCCCAAGACACATCATAATTACATTACACAAAATTAGAGATAAGGAGAGAATCTTAAAAGCAGCAAGGCAAAATGAGACAGTAACATACAAAGGAGTGACTATAGACTGTCAGCTGATTTCTCAAAAGAAACCTTGCAGGCAAGAAAGGGCTAGAAAGAAGTATTCAAATTCATGAAAGGCAAGGACCTACATCCCAGATTTCTCTATTGCAGAAAACTTTCATTTAGAATGAAAGGGAAGATAAAATGCCTTCTACATAAGGTCAAGTTCAAGGAGTTCATAGCCACCCATCCCTTATTATATGAAATGTTAACGGGACTTATCTAAGAAAAGGAAGGTCAAAAATATGAACAGTAAAATGACAACAAACTCACAGTTACTAACAACCAAACCTAAAAAACAAAAACAAAAACAAACTAAGCAAACAACTAGAACAGGAACAGAATCAGAGAAATTGAGATAGCATGGAGGGTTATTAGCAGGGGATTGGGAGGGGGAGAGAGGGAGAAAAGGTACAGAGAATAAGTAGCATAAATGGTAGGTAGAAAATAGGGGGAGGTTGAGAACAGTATAAGAAATGTAGAACCCAAAGAACCTCTATGTATGACCCACGGACATGAACTAAATAAGGGGAATGTAGGTAGGAGGGGGCATGCAGGGTGGAGGGGAGTGAAGAGGGGGAAATGGGAAAACTGTAATAGCATAATCAATAAAATATACTTTAAAATACAAAAAAGACATAGAAGAGCTGAATGGATAAGAAATCATAACTCACACATATGCTGCCTACAAGAGACCTACCTCAGAACAAAAGACCTACACAGACTGAAAGTGAAGGGCTGGAAACAAATATTCCAAGAAAACAGACAGGGGAAAAAAAGCCAAGGGAGCAATACTCACATCAGACAAAATGGACTTGAAAAAAAAAAGGGCCATAAAAAGAGACCCAGAAGATCACTTCATAATACTCAAGGGAAGAATCCATTAAAAAAAAACATAAAGATTGTAAATATATATGCACCCAACACAAGAGTACCCAAATACATAAAGAAAACCTTGGAGGACTTCAAGAAAGATATTGATAGCAACACAATTATAATAGAAAATTTCAACACCCCACTGTCAAAAATGGACAGATCTTCCAAACAAAATATCAACAAAGATATTATGACATTGAACAATGTCCTAGATCAAAAGAACTTAACTGTAAAGCATTTTCTCCAAACCCAAGGGGCTGAAACCAGAAACCAACCTCAGGGAAAAAAAAAAAAACATTCAAAATCATGAAGATTGAATAGCATGCTATTAAACAATGAATGGGTCAAAAATGAAATTAGAGAAGAAATGAAAAAGTTTCTGGAAACAAATGAAAATGAACGCACAACAATCCAAAACTTATGGGACACAGCAAAGGCAGTCCTGAGAGGGAAGTTCATAGCAATACAGGCCTACCTAAAAAAGATAGAAACATTTCAAACAAACAACCTAACCTATGCCTACAAGAACTCGAGGAACAACAACAAAGCCAGCCCAGAGCTAGTAGAAGGAAGGAAATAACCAAGATCAGAGCAGAATTAAATGACATAGAGACTAAAA
>PVKM010048628.1:0-11151 GCA_004027735.1 Carollia perspicillata
ACATTCTGGGCTCCAGAGAAACAGCTGAGTCATGGGGACCTGTGGGCCCGGAATGCCTGGCCTCATGAAGGAAGGGTGGTAGGGCAGGCCCAGCAGCGGGACGGGGCCCGGTGGGAAGCGGCCACCGTGACAGGTGTCAGGCAGTGGAGATCTGGGCCAGGGGCACCTGCCCTGCTTCCATGCTGCCTAGCAGCTGTCGGGGAAGTGTGGGGGATTCAGTCAAGGGTCTAGCACTGTGAGTCCCGTAGCCCACTAGACTGTCGCTGCCCTCGGCCCTCTCCTCAGTCTCCCTCTCCTCAGTCTCCGGCTTTGAGTCCTGTTGGCTCATTAGCCTCTTTCTAGAATTTTGTAAAGAGTCCAGTCATTTTAAGTGAGGCTCTTAAACAGAATAATTGAGGTTCAATGGTTTATTTGATGGACATTTGAAATGGGAATCCAGGGAACAGGTTGCATTTCCTCTGGAGGGCAGAGATTCATCTGTGCCTGTGTTTGGACCCAAAGCACTTGTTTTCAAAGGCAGCTTTAAAAGCCTTTGCTGGCTTTGGCCTCTGCTTCTGAACCACAGAAGCATCAGGAGATGTGAACAGGGCACAGGGCTTCATACTGCTTTCCAGGAAGGTGATGGGATGAGGTTGGGGGATTGTTTTTGTTTTTAACTGAAATTAAAATGTTTAACAGTCCTTTAGAAAACAGTTTTAGATTTACAAAAAAATTGAACAGATAAGTAAGAGGTCCAGTATACTGCCCCCCCCTCCCAGTTCCCCTATTATTAATATCTTACATAAATCTGGTACACTTGTTACGAATGTTGACCTAAAAAAATGAAAGGTGAAGCTTTTATTTGCGATCCAAGAGAATAACTATTTGGGAAGCAGGATTCAGGCAGAAACCCGGTGCTCCAATTAGGGGGTGAAGGCAAGGGTTTTTTTTTTTTTTAATGAGAACGGAGGGGGAATAACGACATGGAATAGAAGGAAGGACTTTCTTTTTTAAAAAAGATTTTATTTATTTATTTTTAGACGAAGAGGAAAGGAGGGAGGTGAGGGAGAGAAACATCAACATGTGGTTGCCTCTCACACGCCCCCTACTGGGGACTGGGCTGCAACCCAGGCCTGTGCCCTGACTGGGAATCAAATCCATGACCCAAAGGCTGGCTGGCGCTCAGTCCACCGAGCCACACCAGCCAGGGCAGAAGGAAGAACTTTCTGTAGGTGCAGATAAGGTGGTCATTCGTTAGGCTACACCTGGTGGTGCTGATCCTAAAGAATGACTTTAGTTTTCAGCCTGGTGGTCAGAATGTCTACGCTCCTGTTAGCTTTGCAAACGAACAGTTGTTTGGCAGACTGGCCAGTGCTGCGTTGCCCAGTCTAAACAGTCCAGAGGTTCGAGGAGGACTCCACGCTGGGCAGTTCATCCGGGGTGGCAGCTCCAACTCCGTTTGGAAGTGGCTTCGTTTGTGGTATCTCTCACACAAATAATGAGCCAATACTGACACACTGTGAAAAACCATCTGAGGTTTATTTGCATTTCCTTAGTTTTTACCTACTGCCTCTTTTCTCGTCCAGGATCCCATCTAGGCTACCGCATTATGCTTAGTTGTGATGTCCCCTTAATTCCTCCTGGCGGGGACAGTTTCTCAGACTGGCTTTTTTTTTTAACCACCATGCAGTTTTGACTGGACAGGTATATTGTCAGGTCCTTTAGTTGGGATTTGTCCGATGTGTTCCTCATGATTAGACTGGACTTACGGATTTAGGGGCAACGATCTCCAAGGGAAAGTGCAGTTTTCATCACATCACATCCAGAAAGCTGTTAGTATGATTCACCACTGTGGTGGTGACAGGCCTGGGTCTTCCGTCCCTTCCAGTGTCCCTTCAGCACGACTCCAGGGCCCCGTGACGGGAGCTGTGCTTTCTCCGGTCCTTGAGACAAGCATACCAGTCTGTTGACTCACGCTCCTCGGTTAGGCCATGAACTCCGGGAGGCAGGGACTATGCTTTTGGAGCACCCTCAGTGATGAGCCAGGTTCCTGGACAACAGTAGGCCATTAATAAATGTTTGTTAGTTTGGTTTCTGGAGAGATAATGGTGCCATTTTTTCCAAAATTACACCTTGTTCCAAAATGTCCCTCCTTTTCCCCACCAATTTTGCCACCTAAGCACAGGCAGATCTCAGCTCTTTGGAAAGCAATCTGATTGAAATAACTTGGGCCAATGCATAAATGACTGTTAGGATTGCAAGTATCTACCTTTTAAAAGAAGCATTTTGTGAAATTTAAAAATCTCTCCTTGGGAGAATATTACGGGTGTGGATATATTTTTGAGTAGGGGTGGTCTTTATTTCAGTTCTGCGCCCTACTCTAATTCTGAGCCATACCAGCAAAAAAGGGATCTGCTTCTTGCTGCCCATTCAGAAAGGCGGCCAGCTGCCAGGCACGTAGTTCTGTTGGCATCCCCCGTAGGCCAGGTTCCAGCGGACAGGATCACCCACAGCGGGTCTGGGACCCTGTCCGGCTCCCAGCGTGAGTGCACGGACATTCTGCTGCGCAGAGAGCAGAGGGAAGCCCAGCAGCCGCTGTGAGGTGGGCAGAGTCCGAGGAGGCGGACGAATGCTTGCGGGTGCTGGCGCTCAGCTGGGAGGGATAGGGCAGAATTTTGAGCTGCTGGGGTTCGGCAATGGCTGATGGACAGGCTAGGCCTCCTCCCTCCTCCCGAGGGGCTCCAGGGTCCCAGTCTTACCCTAACATCAGTCATAGCAACAGAGCAGAGTTGGGCAAGAAACTGAGAAAGGAAAAAAAAACACAATGCATGCTGAAGTTCGGGAAAGCTATTTAACTTTATTTGGGGTATTCTCACCCTGGTTCTTCTTCCCTGGCCTGGGTAAGAACGCTCCCATCCAAAGAGGCTGGCTGGGTCTTGAGTGAGGTCAGCATTTTCGTTTCCCTTAGTTCCCACACACTGCCACACTTGCCAGGGGGGCAGCAAGCAAGAGTGGCAAGGGCATAGCATTTGACATCCATAGAGTCAGGGGCTGATGCCAGCCATGCCATGGTTAGCTGTGGGACCTTGGGCAGGCGACACACGCCTCGGAGCTTTACCTTTTCTAACCTGTGAAACGGCAGCGACACCCTCATCGCCCGTCCTTGGGGTGTTCCTTTGAGTCCATGCTTATGATGTTGTCTGGTAAGTAAAGTGTCTTCCACATATTTGGAAGACGTCGTCTTCACTGCCATCATCATGCCCTTCAGGGAAGAGGAGCGTGGTGGGATGTGGAACATTCAAAACCCAGTTCCTCCTCGTAGGACAGCCACAGATCCACATGAGGGCCTGGGGCTGAAGGACAAGTCCCTGTCCTCCCGATATCCTGCCCTGACCTCCCCAAAGTCTAAGGAGCCAGGAGGGCCAGGGCTGCCCCTGGTGCAGCACCCCAGTTTTGCGAAAGTCTGCTTGGCCCCGCTGGCGCTTCTCTGGGCCCAGCCCTCCTAGAGAGTCACACCGGAGGGACCCCTTGTGGGAGTGTCTGGCCTCTCCTGCAAGGACTTTGGGTTAGGAGGAGGACTGGGCAGCATGCTGGCCAGAGGGGTGGGGTGCCCAGAGCCCTCCAGGGCTAGGTGTTGGGCGTCTGCCCCTGTCCAGCAGGCTGCCTGGACAGCAGAAAACTTGCCTCTTCCACTGGACAGCTGCCCTGCAGTCAGGGAGGGTGGGAGATGCCGCTCCCGGGAATGGCAGCTGTCTGGTGACTTTCTTTTCTACCCTCTTCCCCAGTGCATTTCCGCCTCTCTGCTTGTTCTTGGGAGCATCATCCTGACCAGGGCTCCCAGGGGCACGGCAGAGGCAACCGAGACAGCCAAGGGTGTCGGCCCAGCTAGGGTCTTGTGGGGAGGACGGCAGCACGGAGGCTGTTTGATGTTTTTGCCAGAGCACATTTTTTCTTCTCTCGGCAGCTCCGCCTCTCCTGGCTTTACCATCGGTGCCCCTCCCTTTCCCCTTTTCTCAGTTCCGGCCGGGGGTGCTGCCTGTCAGCCAGCCTCTGTTCCATCTTGCAGCCTCTCACGCCTGTCTTTGGGCGCCTCCCTGTTCCGTTTATCGTCTTCTGGGATTTCTTTCCTCGCCTGCTGTCTTCTGCCATCTCTGTTTATCTTGTTTCTGTGTCTTGGGCGGGGCCAGGGGGTGGGGGAGGTGCACCCTCAGTGTTGGCCAGGAGCCTGTGTCCCCGGTCTCTGGCTGACTCAGTGAGATGACGTTTTCTGCCCCACCTGTCTGTGGCCCTGGACGCAGGCTGTTTTTCTCGAGGCAGGAGAAGGCCGTGGCTGGGGAGCCTTTTCAGTCTGTCGGGCCCTCTTCGTTGGTCTGTCGTGGGCCTAGCTCCTCTCAGCCCCGCGTCAGGAAAACAGGGGCCTTCCCGCGGTTAGATAACAACTAAAGGAGGAAGGAAGGGAGTCAGAGGAGCGGACTAGGGGCCTTTTCCTGCTCGGTTCTTTGTTTCTCTTTCCCATTTCCCAGCAGAGGGTAGAAATTGAAAAAGGAAGCTGAGGAAAGAGTTGGGGGGTGGCATTAACAATATTAACAGTTGATACTCAAAGAGCATTGCCACTTGCTAGGCACGGTGCTCAGCCCTGACATGGTGTCCCTTTTCACTGCAAATTACAGAAACAGACCTCTACCCTGGTCAGGCAAGGGGGGGATTCTCTGTTCACAGAGACGAGCAGCAGGGTGGACAGGGCAGTGCTGGATTGGGACAATGGGCGAGGAGGACGCTCAGCCAGGACTCGGTTCCCGCCCCTTCTCCCAGCCCCCCTCCTGTCAGCTCTTCCCCTGCCTGCTGCTGGCCCACCTCTCCCCGTCCCCACATTTCACAGCTGGGCTGCTTTCAGCCTTGCTCCTCGGTTCCAACCTGACAGCCCCTGGGGAACACTGAGCCTCACACCCATTCCTTTTGGCTGCAAGGGAGGGGCTGCGGTTGGCAGCCTCTAGTAGGACCTACGGGATTGGAGTGGGGAAGAGCCGTCTCCCCCAGAAAAGGAGATACCCTTCTCAGAGGGGCTGGTTGCAGGCAGACAAAGGATAATTGCCCATGAACAAAGGCTATTTCATCTAGCCCTCACAGCTCCTGAAGTGCATATTATTATTCCTATCTTACTGTTTCAGAAGGAAAGGCCCTGAGAGGTAGAGTAGTTTGCTCAAGTACACGAAGGCACTCAGCATAGAGGCAGGGGAGCAAAGTGGTTCAGAGGAAGGACTCCGGAGCTGCATTGCTTGGGCCCGCATCTAGGCCCTGCCGCTTTCTGGCTTTGTGACTTTAGACAAATTTCTTAGCCTTCCTGGCCTCAGTTTCTCCATCTGTGTAATGGGAATGATCATAACCATAGCCACTTCCTAGAGCTGCTGTCAGGATTAAATGTACTTGACATGAATGCCTGTAGATGTTAAGTATTGTTACCATAGGGCTTTACAGTTTACGAAGAACCTTCCCATATGTTATCTCGTTTGACCTTTATAATAACCTTTATAGCAGGAACACAGACGGGAATGGGTTAGCTAGTCCCCCATCACACCCACCCCACGCTCCCACTAACCAGCCTCCCACCCCCCACCCTCAGCTTCCCAATTCTGTAATCAGTTAAACCAAACAAACAAATTGCCCTTTTGAATAAACAGCTCTGCCTCCAACAAGGAAATATAAATTCTCTCTCTGGCTGAGCTGGCAGTCACTGTGTCCCCTACTGGTTTTCTCCTGTGAATATGTGTGAAGTCAGAGATGGTGGGGGCTTGTGTGAGTGTTCACCCCGAGGCGCCCCTTCATCGTGGCCTTCTTTGCAGGGCTGATTTGACTTCCTTCAGTGTCTGAGCCCTGCAGCTTCAGCCTGCTGGACTGGGCTAGGAGCAAGAAACAGAGAGGCAGTGGCCTGGGTGGTCAGTCTCCTGGGATCCTGAGTGCAGGCGGCCCTCCTGAGGGACGAGGGGCCCAGGGCCTGGACCTGGGAGCTCACGGCAGGAAGACTGCCCTTCCTTTACCAGCAGGGGGGCAGACCCAGCTGGGATGAAGTTTGGAATCCATCTTTTACTCACCAGGGGACCTCTGTGTGCCTCAGTTTCTTTCCCTGTAAAATGGGTTTGAGGGCAACACATACTCCATAGGCTGTTTTTAAGGATCAAATGAGCATAGATATCTAAAGCACTAAGAATACGGCCTGACCTGTGTTGTTTGTTATGATGATTACTGTTACCTCAAATAACCAATCCAGACTCCTAGACGGGGCCACATACATAGGCTTTCCGTCTTAGAATTTTTACTTCCTATCATTTCTTTCCATGGAGTCCATGGAAAGACTCCTAGGTTTCAGGCTGACCTCTGCCCCCCACCCACAACCTCAGACTCCCAATCTCCAGCAGCTGGCTTATTCCCATTGCCAACCTCACTGTTCTGTGCCCTCTAGAAGACTCACCAGTCTTTCCTGCACCTTCCCTTCCACACTCCAGTCAAGGCCGGTGCCCCAGAAAGTATGCAGTGTGAGTGGGACTGGGCTTTGCGTCACTGCAAGGAGCTCCAGCCCTGACCTCTTTGGGAAGTTGATGTTCTCCAGCTGTTGGCTCCAGAGTGCGCACCGCGTCTGCATGGACCTGGGGTTGCGGGCATGCTGGCCTGCAGTGCAGCTCCATGAGGAGAGGGAGTTCCGAGCGACCTCCCAGAAGGGGCCAAAGAGGAGGGAGAATCCACCCTTCATTTTACAGAGACAGATGAAACTTGGTCATGGCTCTGGGTCACCGTGGCTGGGAAACAGCAGGGTCAAATTGTTTAGGGGCACAAATTAGGGGGTTTGAAGCCACAGCGTGGTCTGTAACTGTTTCCAGGCCACTGGTCACAGGGAACGTGAGGTGAAGGGAGAACACAGCCCACCCCTGAAAGCAGCCCTGATACAAAGAAGGAGGGCGGAGTACTGGGCTGAGCCAGGAAGGACCCCAGGACGCCGCCTGTGGAGCTCTTCTTGTCACAGAGCTGTCAAATAGACATGGCTGTCCTTTTGTTCTTCACTTTCTTTTTTCTCTGGTACCTAAAACCCCAACACATCTAAGGTGGGAAGCAGGAAGGCAATGAGCAGCTTAGAGAGGAAGGCGCAGCCGTGCACGAGTTCAAGGACGCCGGGCTGCCCCAGCGCAGATAGGGGACAGGAAGACACTGGCCGTCGAAGGGGTGCCAGTGAGTGTCAAGACTGCCTCAGCTGTTCCGGCACTCAGGCATCACGATGTCTAATTTCTCGTGAACGTAAAACACCTTCCAAGCCACACGCTGGGCATTATCCGCGGGTCTACACTGACCGCCTCCCTGCGGTCCGCTCATTAGCAGGTGTGGCAGAGAGCTGGAGGTGCACTCAGACTGCCCTGCTCCCGTCGCCTCCGAGGCTGGGGGACCCTACAAGGCTGCGGGGGCCAGGCCCTGTCTCTACACGGACCTTGCTTACACAATCAGATCGGACTACTGTCCCCCTGGTTTCCTCCCAGACAGTGAGACTGATATCGTAGAATATGAAAGATCCACCTCTCTGCCAGTAAATCAGGACAATTTGTCCGTGATAATTTTGAGTCCTGGACCTCGTCTGTTTTCAGTCCTCAGTCTGGCCTTAGACCGTTCAGATCTGTGCCAGAGTAACAGTCACCCACAGCGCAGCCGGGGTGACCGGAAAGGACTTTCTGACCATCCCTTTGCTCCTTCTGGAGAATGAGGACTTTTTAAGAGATAATGCCACCACTGCCCCCTGACGTCTTCAGGCAAAGGTGGTCTTCTAATGGAGAGCCGGAGGAACTTGCCAGGTCCTTCCCTTCTGCCCCCTCTCGTTGCCCTGGTCACCTCCATTTCTCTAGGTGCCTTGCCGGGCTGCCCAAGTCCTCAGGCACGTCTCAGCCTTCCCGGCTGCCCCTCCAGCTCCGGCCTGCCCACCACCCGATCCCAGCACACCAGAGCAGCAGACAGGAGTCGGAGGCATGGGCCCTGGGCCTGGCTCTGCTCCTGACGAGCTGGACGGACTGACTACATCATTTCACTGTTAGGTTGGGCCGCGGTCTCCTTAAGTAGAAAGTAAGAGCTTTTCACCTCAGTCTTTCTGACTCTGGTATTCTAAGATTCTAAATCCATCTGGTAAACCTTACATCTTGATTATGTTCTGTGTGTACACAGTGAAATGTTCACCAGCTTCTTTCGGCAGAGATACATCATCAGCTAAGTCATGTCTCCTGGCATAGGGTAATAGTCTAAGGTAGCCGGATAGCCTGGGCAATGGGGCTCAGGTATTCTGTGACCCCATAAAAAGGTAAAAGAGAGTCGCTTCAGGCTTGTCCTCTGTGGAGCGAGGGACTTCTTCTTTCTTTGGGAGTCCGGCCGGTCCAGGCCTCGGTGAGCCCCCTGCGTGTGTTTTCAGGGGGCTGACCTGGGAGGGAAGCGAGCAGGTGGATGGATACAAGGGCGGGCTGAGGGATGGAGGGCCGAGGTGAGGTAATGAAGTCCCACTGTAATTTGGGTCCTTTGCATTTTAAAGGGTGGTTGTTTCTGAGTTATTTTTCACAATAGAACTGGGTGTTCTGATCTCCCTCACTGCTTCACGGAATAAAAAATAATAGAGCCTGTTGCTGTATCATCAGCCAGCGGCTTCTATTTCCAAGCAGCTTCTACCCAGCAATTATGTGAAATTATGTGCCTCAGTGTGGAAAGATGATCGCCGGAGAAACTCTCCTGATTGCTTCCCCCCGCACATGCAGAGAGCAGCCACACCGAAGGCGGGAAGACCAGGGAGGACAGCTGACGGGGAGGCAGTTCACCCGTGTGGGGGTGAGTGGGAACACGGGAAGGGCACACAACGGAAGTGGGATTCCTTCTCATAAGGTGATACGAAGGAAGCAGAGTGTCTCTGGTCCCGTTTTCCAGATGGGGAGGACGGCCTAACTGCTCTACGGTTGGAGTGGAGTGAGCAGGCTCCGGAGCTGCCCTCAGGCATCCCAGGCAGGGGTCCTGGGGCTCAGAACGAGGGCCTCCCAGCAACATGCACACTGAGGGGAACGTAATGTCCCTGGACCCTCCCTCCCAGCTCCCCTTAAATCTAGTTTGCTTTTCCCTTTCCCGAAATCCCACCCTCCTGTCTTTCTTCTGAGAACAAGATTTATCACTTCTACCACTTCTTAACCCGACCCTTGGCCCCCCTCAGGAAGCCCGGCTTCCTTTTTTGGGAGAAAGGCATGTGTGGTACCTTGGAATGGCTGTGCGGGAGGGAGCAGAGGACCGGGGAAAGTGTCTTGGTGCAGCTGTGAGAGAAAGGCATTTTATGTCCCTTCAGAGGCTCTGTACTTGGCCACTTGACTCAGGGTCAATGCTGGTGGTACCAACGACCTTTTGACAAATGGGTGTAGGGGTCAAGGGCCGCCCTGAGGAGGCCTGTGCCCCGATCTCAGGGCTTGGCTGGCGTAGCCCAGGTCTGGGCAGCTGCTCGAAGGAGTAGGGAGTTGGTTACTTTCCATATCTGCAACAGTATTTCCTTCAACACACTATAACCTGATCAGAAATGTTTTCTTTAGAATACAAAGACAGGTCTTTATTCTTGAGCACGGTGTTCAAGATCCTCCATAATCTGACTCCCAACTGTTTTATCAGAATTCTCACCGCCCCGCCCCGCCCCTCGCCCTCGCCACATGGCTTATTCAGCTGGGCTACTCACTGTTTTGGAGAAAGTGGCACAGGCTCGGCAGACTACTGTCACAGCCCCTCTTGTGTTGTGCAGGCATTACTCAGGGGTGAAGGCCCTTTCTGCCACTGCACTTCAGTCAGAATCCTAAGGAAATCACTTCAGGCAGCCACTGTTGGACGAATGCCTGGAGGGTCCACTTGAACCGAACTTGAAGTGAACACTTTTGTTATCCCTGCTTTCCATTTTCCCTTCTCACTGCCTTCGCTTGTGCTGTTTTCTCTGCCAAGATGCCCCTCCTTTTCTCTCCCCGTATCCCTTTTCCTCAAAATCCCATCCTGCTCTCCAGGTTCAGCCGAAACGCCAGTTCCTTCCCGGAGCGTCCCAGGTTCCCGGTCTTGGTTCCCGCTCTTGCCTTCCTTGCCCTGATGGACTGACCCTCCTCCCACGTCCTCTCTGCTGCTTGTGAAGCACTCTCCCTACTTGCTGACATCAGAGCCCTTTGCTTCTAAACCCTGCCTTTCCTTGGAAGCCGAGGCTTCATCTTGTTCTGTTGATCCCTTGCAGAATCCAGAATAGTATGGCACTTCCCGGGAATCCAGAATGTGTTGTAGGGGTGACTGGACCCTGAGCATCTGTGGGGGTGACTGGGGTGCGGGGAGCTGAGGGGAAGGCATAGCAGGGACTAAGGGCCCGGAACCGTGATGTGCATCTTTTCTACTCCCAGGAGGGGCCTACTCACCTCATAGCCCCTCGCCTGGCCAGAGCCGTCAAGAAGCCGCCGTGGGAAGCCTGGTCTATTTGTCCTTCCCTCTGTCACCTCAGACCCGTCAGTTTGTTTTTCCACATTTTTACGCATTCATGCACTGATTCTTGTATGAGCCCTGACTGGGTATTGAACCCACAACGTTGGCATATTGGGACGACCGACGCCTGGCTAACTGGCCAGGGCCAAGGGTGAGCCTTATATAACAACACCGTCATGTGAGTGGCGGTCCATCCCCTCTGTCATATTCTTTTTGTTAGAGGCAAGTCCTGGCGCCTGCTCCGGTCGGGGAGAGGGGATTATGACCACAAACTAGAATACCAGAAGGATGGGATTAATGGGGGTCACCTCACAGTCTGTGCATCACCGGGGGGAAATGAAAGCATTTTCAGATAAACAAAAACGGAGGTTATAACTGGTAGGTCTTCGTTGAAGAACATTATAAATGATGTCCTTTGGGAATGAAGAACCTGGCCTGAAGGCTGACTGAGGTTCTCAAAGGATCATGAACAACTCAGTGCATAGATCTGTTGTATTACTGGTCTGTTGCTGCAAACAATGACCACCCAGCCCCAATGACTTCCAGCAGCATACACTGGTTACCGCCCACGGTGTCCGAGGGCCAGGAGTCAGGGAGCTGGGTGGTCCTGCTCAGGGTCTCTAATGAGATGGCGGCCCACCAAGGGGACGGCCGTGTGAAACCGGCAGGATCTGCCCC
>PVKM010048629.1:0-11144 GCA_004027735.1 Carollia perspicillata
AACATTTATTTTTCTTTAAATCTGTCTACCTGTGTATGTATATACACAGATTATTTATATAATATGTATTTTCTACATGTATCTGTATACATACATATGTATGATTATATGTGCATGTAGATGTATAAAAACCATCTCAGTTTTGGCATAAAGATTATTTTAAAGATATTTAAAACCTTATCTGAACTTCCCTTATCTGACAAAAGCAGAGCCTTCTGAAAAATACAGCTGCCACCAACCTCCCTCCAAGAGGGTTTCCTGTGCATTCCAGGAAGGAGGCAGACCACCCATTCCCATTAGCATAAAGAAAAAACCCTACAGAACCTTCCATACTTTCTCACTGAAGCCCTAAATGCCCCTCACACACTTTTTATGAAGCTGGTATATAAACTTTTACCTCCGAGTATTCATTGAGTGACTCATTACTGAGCACTGCCACATGCCCCTGTAAACAAACCTTTCTTTTTCTCCCCTTAATCTGCCTATTGGCAGTTAATTGCAGTTCCTGACCATTCAAACCTAAGTGGGTAGAGAGAAAGTTTCCCCCCAATGGTTTATATATACAAATGTATATATACAAATAGAGTTTGTATATAGACAGTTTATATCTATAAATACGTGTATATTCATATGCATATACACATACACACATATACACTCTGCTAACTGCACCTACAGGCCCTCTCCGACCCGAAAGTATTCTGCCTCCCCGTCCATAATACCCTTCTGTGACCCCTACCCAGACACACACAGTTGCACACACAACTCCAGAAGCAGGTCTCCTCCCATGGGCTCTGCTTCTGCAGGGCAGGCGGGCGTCAGCTGCGCCCTGCCCGGCCCACCAGCGCTCCCATCTCCAGCCACAGCTGAGGCCCTTGGCCCTCGGGTTATGACAGCCGCTGAGCCATCCATTGTTGACAGAGATGGAAGGGCGGGGGAGGGATCCTGAATTTTCTGTGCGATTTTCTGTGGGAGACTTTTTTTTTTTGAAGCATTCAAGCTTATGCTGCACTGTTTTATAGGGCATTTAAGGGAACACTGTTTCTATTGTTTTGTTTTGTCTCCTTCTCTTTAAAATCTGCCTTCTCCCCTAGGGACTGAAACCTGTGTCTGATGTGGCCAGGCTAGGAAACCATGCCCCATTCTGAACACTCCAGCTCCTTCAGGAGCCCGGTCTGTTTCCCCTGCGCTGCTAATACCACCTGGCACCTGGCCCAGGTCCACAGTCCTGTATCCATAATGCTAAAGCCCAAAAGTCTCTGAAAACAGAAAGATTTCTATAACAGTTTTGGTTATAAAAATAACCACGTGAAGTGAAGTGCTATAAGGCTCCATTTGTCCCACTTAGTGTGAATATTCATGTATTTTACTGATACGGGACTGTGGAAATGTTGTTTGACTCACATGGTGTTGCCTCAGACCCCTCTGGGGTGTTATATAATATTTGGTTTATGCACACCATATTGCCCTTCTAAAATCTGAAACATTCTGAATTCTGAAATACAACTGGCCTTAAGGGCTTCAGATACATGATTGTGGACTTGGGCGTGTTTCAATAAACACGTGCTGAACCATTGTCTGAATTGCTCCTTCCTTCCCACACCCAGGCATTGTTGCAGGCCAAGTTCTCAACATTTGGCTCCTTCCTGTCCAGGAGGAGTGGCTCCCGGCACCCAGGCTTCATGCAAACAGGTGTCGGTAGGTCAGCCCAGGTTTACTCCAACCAGTGAGGAAGGACCCGTAAGTGGAGCCCTGACTGCATGTGGGAGTTTTATAATGTCGAACCCACCCTTAGTGTCACATTAAGGAAGAAATAGGTAGGCAGATAGAAAAATATTTTCAGCTTGAGCAAGCATTTGGTTCTGGTCAGTTAGCAGGAAAAAACAAACAAACAAATTTAAAAACCAGGGAATTTAATCTTGCTAGTGGTTACAAATAACTGAATGCAGACATTTATTGACACTCTAGTCATACTGAATCAGCTTTAGAAGGGTATCCTTTTTGTTATTATTTTAATCTCTAGCCTTTCTGCTTTTCTTTCCACTGCGCTAGGTCCCAGCTCTGTTCTCCTGGTTTTTCAAATGGACACCAGTTGGAGTCATCCTTTCAAGGCCCTGTGTCTAGTTCTGTATTTGTGTTTAGGAGTTCTACTCCTTCGAAACAGTGCCCCACCCCCCATTTTGCTCAAGCTCAGGTCCCTACGAAACTTGGATGTTCCTCTAGGAGGTGATCGACATTCCTGGCCCCAACTGGAGACCGGCGGTAGGTCCCCACAACTGAAGTGTTCCCCGTTCCTCAGGGTGGATGACTGTAAGGCAAACCTTCCTCATTCTGATAATGATGACGCTTCTTGGGGCAGGATTTGAATGTTCCATGCTAAAATGCTGCCTCCCTTCCAGGAGTCAGAGACCCAGGAGAACAGGTAACTTAAAAGGAAAGCCTATACATCCCTAACGTAGGCTTTTTTGCTTTCATATATAGATAAGAAAGATGAAGGGCTTGATGAGTCATTTATCGATGATCCCTAGCTGGCTGGAGACCCTATCAGAATGTGAACCTAGGTCCTATACTCCTACACTGGTGTTTCTTCTCCTATTCCACGTTCCTGATTTACTACAAGCATTCATTCATTTGAAGGAAGAAATAAACTGAGCCTTCCTTCTCAGAGCTGGTTATTTTAGGAAGCAACTGGATCTTTTGAAGCAACTGGGACTTAATGTTGCTAGCATTTTCCATAAAGAAAAAGACAACTTTTGAGCTTGTGTTCTCTCCTTTCAGTTTTTTTACACTAATGTGTGTTTCAGTAGGAATGTGGTCCTTATGTCTCAGATGCTAATGTACATAAGCCACTAACACTTTTTGTAAGAGTGTTGCCAGAGCAATCACAACGTGGCTGCATCCTCTGCATGTTGATATTTGTGCTAGTAGCAGGTGGAGAATCCACTGAGACAAGCCACGTGGGGCTAAGAGGCAGGCCCACCAGTCACCCCCATGTGACATAGAGGTAGCCGAAAAAGGAGGGCTTCCAGGTGATAATCCTGTGGTGAGTGTAGTGCAGGGGTGACCAGGAAGCACACAGTGAGTTTGCTAGGGCTGCTGAGTAAAAAACTACCAACAGGTGACTTACACAACAGCAGCTTGTCTCAGAGCCTGGAGATTAAAAGTTCAAGGTCAAGGTCTCAGGAGGGCCATGCTTCCTCTGAAGGCAGGAGGGAAGAATCTGTCCCAGGCCTCTCTCTTACTTTCCAGTAGATCCTTGGATTGTGGCACCATAGCTCCAATCTTCACATGGCATTTCGTGTGTGTGTGTGTGTGTGTGTGTGTGTGTGCGCGCGCGCTCAAATTACCCCTTTTTATAAGGATGCCAGTCATACTGGATTAGGGGACCACCATATTCCAGTATTACCTCATCTTAACTAATTGTATTTGCAATGACCCTATTTGCAAATACAGTCACATTCTGAGGTTAGGGTGTCAACACATGAATTTGGGGGGATACATTTCAACCCATAAAAGTCTACCCTCTAGTCTCCCAAATCCATGTCCTTCTCACATGCAAAATACATTCACCCCATCCCAACAGCTGCCAAAGTCTTAACCTATTCCAGCATCAACTCTAAGTCCTAAATTTCATCTACATCAGGCGTGGGTCAGACTCACAGTATAATTCAGCCTGGAGCAAAATTCCTCTTCCTCTGGGAATTTGTGAAACAGACAACAAGTTACCTGCTTCCAAAACAGAATGGTGGGACAGGTGTAGGATAGGCATTCTTATTTCAAAAGGGAGAAATCAGAAGGAAAAAAGGGTTGTGGGTCCCAAGCAAGTCTGAAAGCTGGCAGAATAAATTCTATTACATTTTAAGGCTTGAGAATAATCCTCTTTAGCTCCAGGCTCTGTCCTCTGAGCCCACCAATATTATCAAGGGTAATCTGCTGCACTAAAAGCCTGATTTAAATGTTAATCACATCTACAAAATTCTTTCAAAGCAACATCTGGACTGGTGCTTGACCAAACAACTGGGCACACGACCTAGCCAAGTTGACACATAAAATTAGCCATCAGAGATACTTTTTTGAATAAGGGTTATAATGTGTCCAAGATGGGGGAAAGTCAGAAAGATGCACTGATAAGGGAAGGTGGAGAAGTCCTGTAGGCCGTTTGTCCTGGGCAATGATGTATCAGTGGGGCAAGACGCAGAGGGGTCTCCATCTGATGATTGGGTAAAAGTAGTTTAGGCCTGTCACAGAGGTTTTGGATCAGAGGAATAGACAGAAAGAGCTTTGTGTTGTCAGCAATCTAGAGGCAAGGAAATGTGCTCTGGCATAGAGAGCAGGAAACTGGGTTGACTAGGAAGTCGGGGCTGAGTGGCACAGAAGGAATCCTGAAAGTGAACTGGCTATTCTGGGGTTGATTACACTACAGGGTGGTATGAGGTGGACGTTTCTATGCCCTTCCCCAATTTCATTCCCTGAAGCCCTAACCCCCAGTGTCGTGGTGGGACCATCAGGAGGGAGGAGCCTTGTAGGGAGAGGAAGAGACACCAGAGCTTTCTCTCTCTGCCATGTGAAGGAGAAGGCAGCCGAGAACTGAATGTCACCAAGAGTTGAATCTGTTGGCCTCGTGGTCTTGGACTTCCAGCCTCCAGAACTCTGAGGCATAAGTGAGCGTCTGTTGTTTAAGCCATGCAGACTGGAATATTTTGTTGTAGAAGCCCAAGCTGCCTAAGACACAGAGGAAGTCCCTCATGGCCTCCTGCAGATGCCTCACAGAGTGATATTCTATTGTACTGGACTGGGCTGTCTGCCTCTCTGTGTTCCCACAAGACTTCAAGGTTCATAGGCTGGTCTTTTGACAGGTTGTCTACTCAGCAATCAGCACAGGACCTGTACCCAGCAGGTGCTCAAGCAACAGTTGTTGAATAAAAATATCAGTGGACTGCACCCATCTTCCTAAAACTCAGTGGTGACAACAAAATTTTATGGTTGGGGAATGCAATTTAGTTCGTGGGGTGAACAGCCAACTTATATTGAAGCAATGTTTGCCGAGCAAGCACACTGCTTTTACCTAGTTTGAGTGGTTGTTTGAGTTGGCTTGGGGAAGTTGGATAGCTGAGAAAAGGGAAATGTTAACCCCCTACCCACCCTGCCCTTGGCAACTACAAAAGCCAAGGGTGGCTTTTTGGTGGTTCTATGAACCTGTGTTAAGATAAAGTACTTTAAGGAGACCAGTTCGCAAGTGCCTTTTTATTCTTAATCTGTAACCGCAGATCTTAATCTCTACACGAAGTTAAGATTCATCTCTAGACATTCTTTATTCTAAAGGGCATGGAGGGAGAAGGAAGGAGGGAACACATTTTGAGGGGGAGAGAGAAGGTAAGTAAATGTTCACACGCCTAAAGAGAAATGCCTTCCTGTTGGGTGAGGACAGCAGCAAGTCACCCACTTCCAGCCTCCTTGCAGCCTTCTGGTTGTCCATCTGTCTTGGGCCCATCTTGTTTCTGCAGGAGGGAAAGAGTTGAAATGGGCAGCTGGGTTTATGACGATATATCCACATCAGCCTCTTCGGCACCCACATACTACGCAAAACATATGACATGTGATATTTCATTCCCTGGTATTGCTAACATGCAATCTACTTTGCTCTGGGGCCTCCTGCCTTTGAATGAGATTTGGGAGAGAACCAGAAGGCAATCTGTGCCTCTAGCTTCCCATTGACAATGAGGCAGCTAGCTTCAAACTGGGACTACTGATTTCCATTTCAAAACTGCGTTCAATTTAGTTGATTTAAACGACTTGACTTTCCTCTGTGAAATGACTGTGGCATGTGAGCTCAGCCAGTTGCTCTTTGAAAGGCATAAACATGCTCCCTGCAGGGACGGATGGAGCTCCGCCACCCATTGTTTATCTAAAAACAGCGTTTTATTATTGTCGCTCAATTAGTCCAGACAGCGGACACAAATGACTTTCAACAGCAACATCCTAACACTGTATGTCACACATAAAACGCCAAAGACTGCTCTAATAGCTAGCTAATAAAATCAAAATGTGCCTGTATTGACTCCACGATTACTCAAATCGTCACCCTTTCTTCTGAAATCTCTTCTTAAGCTAATTACATACAATATTTTCACTTTAGTAAAAGAACATTAAGCTCAGTAATCAACAACTCCGTTCTCCATTTATTTATGAACAAGCCACCAAGTTCTTCTGAATGTAAACTTTGGAGTGGGGTTTATTTTCTATAAACAAACCAGCATATTTCTTCCCCTCAAGGTCAAAATATTATTGCCTGTAAGGTTTTTTTCCTACATACTTTTTTCCTAAAAATCGTACAATCTGTCACTTCACAGACACCCACCAAAAGCCACTCCTAATTACTTGCAGAAGATAAGTTTCTCCCTGTTTATACTAACTGCTGTGAAAATGCTATTATACGCAAATGTTTCGTCTGTTTTGCAAACATATGCTTTCACACACACACATACCGCAGAGGCAGTTGCCTGAAATAGGAAATGTCCTTCGAAAAAGAAATGAAACACGTTGAGCCACTCGACATTTTTCATTTTTCAGATCCATCTTGGAAGCATAGATGACTGATCTTTAGAAATCACATGCTCCATTGACTGCTCTAGGGCTGAACTCTTTGAAAGGCAAGATGCATGCTATCTGATTCATACCTGTAATTTACAATCGAAGAAGTTCAGGGTCAGAGAAGTGAAGAGTTAAGGAAGGTCTGCAACCATGTTAATGGCAAACAAATGGTTGGAACTCGGGTGTTCCAGTCACACCCCCGGAGTGGCGTGCAATTGAAACACAAAATCTGGGAATGCAGGTGGGAAAGATCCTTCTTCTTAGTGGGGATCCTAAGAGTCTGGATACACTGAAAGCTGTAACTGAGGTTTAGTTGTGTAGCTGCGCTGCAGCTGCTCCCCTTTCCCCTGCCTTCACCTGCCCCCCCCAAAAACACTCACAGGCACACTTTGGTAATATAACATTTCTAAAGTTTTCTTTTGAGTTTAATTTGTATTTGGAATATATCCAGGCCAAACATTAAGAAAATCTCAAAGCCGACACTCCTCCCTTATGGCCCCTGCCAAGCTCCCCTTGGTTGCAGCCATAGATGGGGAACCAACATTACCTCACATCTTAAAACTCCATCTTTGGACAGGTCTGGTCTCACCTTCTCTCTGCTCTCTCCTTGGGGTGAAGACGGGGTGTGATGTTGGCACTGTGAGAGGAATTCCTCTTTTTACCCACAATCAGAGAGATTACATTGTTGAGGTGAAGGTCCCATATGCAGGAACCTCCCAAACAGTTTTTTAAGGGCAGAGAGGCAGGAGGCTGAGAATGGACTTGGAACTGGGAGGTCAGAGTTCTGTCCTCCAGGGCACACTTCTTGCTTATTTTGTTGGACTAAGTGAGCTTCCACCATTTCATTAGAACAGGAAGCATTAGGTCATCGCCGAAGCAGCCCCGAAGAATAAAGCGACCTAAATTTGGCGCCCAGCAAAATGCCTGGGGCACTTAACTAGCTCTGAGCTATTTGCCTTTGGGCACATGTCTTAGTTCCTCTCTACGTCTGTTTCTTTATCCCACAAGTTTTTGTAATTATTCTTATCCTTGCCATCTAGGGGTGTGGACCACTCAAGCACACAATGTCCTCTCAATGCAAATCCTTATTTGACCCAATCTTTTCTCTTCATGGAATGATGCTAAGTGCCAAGAAGAGGTAACAGGTGTCTAATGTCTGATAGGTGTGTTAGAAAAAGACTATCTTGGCAGGAACGTGGTGTTATCTTACTAGATACAAGCTGTTCCTTATGGACCATCTTCCGTGTGTGTGCCTTTAAAATAAATACACTTTTTTAATAACGTCAATTCCTCCAGATTGGTGTCAGTTCGTCGGTTCCTCTTCCATCTCTGCCTGCCCTCAAAGGGTGAAATACCGTCCCCATCTGCTGGGTTTCCTTTGTTTCCGCTGGCTAACGTTTCAACGGTATCATGCTCTGGTTTGTAAAACTTTCCTCAGGAAGCCACACAAATGACCCTCAAAATACGTGGGTCTTTCAGGAGCTCTTCACCCTGAATTTTTAAGCTCTCACCCCTCTCTTAGGTTCTGGCCTCCCTTGCCTTCTGAAACCACAAAGCAGTTAGAGATTCTAATCTCTCGACACAAAGTCACTTTGGCACCCATAATCAAATGTCACCTGGGGTCACCATTGCCTGTCTGTGGTGGAAAGTTTTAAGTAGTTGCAGTTGCTTTTGTGATGTGCCAGTTGACTTGGAGAGAGAGCCTTGAAACCCAACAGGAAGGTGGTTTTCTGAGGCATGTTAAACATTTATTTCCCTTTGTTTATATGGGAGTGATTATTCTTAGTCTGAGGGAGAGGTTTGATGAGGACCTAGAGGCTCTGCGGTGGTGTGGCGGAACTAGCAGGATTCACACCTGCACGAAATGAGCGGTTTGGGTGTTTCTGCTTCCAGGTTGTTGCCTATTTCCCTACTCCCTACAAGCTCTGAATGCTGCACAACACTGATCCCAGATCTCTCTTTTCATCTAATGTCTCTGCTCCTCTTCAGGCTGGCAGGCCACCACCATTAGCCGTGCCAACAGCGAGTGTCGGGCTTCAAGAAGCTCTTTCTTGCTGTATAGAGACAAGGTCTATGATTTTAGAAGTCCCTGCCTGCAGTGCTAATGACTGTGAGCTCAAGTCACACCTTTGGGTTTTGTGAACAGACTGGCTGGGCATTTCTCATCTAATGGTTTCTACTCAGTTGTAGGAACTCCAGACTGAGGCATGGCCAGAGAGTTGAGAAAGATACACTTGTTAGTTGGTATCTGGCTTTATGTGTTCTCTCTGGAAATAGAAAACAGAGGTGTGCATTGCTATCCTCCACCTAGTGCAACATTCCCCACCTCCATACAGACAAGCAGGGGTGTGTGTGAACCAGAACAAGTTAAGGTGAGATGAAGGACACGATCTCAGAGGACTAGTGGTTGGCAGTAACTCTGGGATCAATCACAGGGTCTGGGACACTCATAGTGATGACCTAGATCCTTCTGTATCTGTGCCGCCATGTACTGAGTTTCTCTCGCAGATAATTGTATCTATTCTGTGTACACCTGACCCCAAGGGATAACCTGCCAGCCTAGGGCTATTGGGTCCAGGCAAGATACAGCTGATGCAGTCAGTGTTCTGGGAACCCTTTTATCATTTTCGTGCACACTAGCTCCAGGTGTGCGGAGCAGCACTTCTCACGGGGCTACCCTGAGGGTCCTGGAATGACTTTGCCTGCTTATCAAAAGCAATCATTTGAATTTGCATTCTTCCAGGGATGACAGCCCTTAGTCAGTGAATAACAGATGGGAGGGGTGTATAAATACTCCTGGCCCCTAATCAGGACCACAGTGGGGGTCACAGGAAGCTGTGGCGTAAGTGTGTAAGTCACACCTCACCAATTCCCTCCCGGGCCTTTGCATGACGCTGCCCTCCTACCTGACATTCTTCCTTTCAGCAGCCAACTACCCAAAAACCCTACCAATTCTTTTCATCACTCAGGATCTTCTGGGGAATCCAACCTAAGAGGCAAGACAAGGCACAAGAGGCAGTATTTTCTCTAAGACCCAGAATCCACCCAGCTTTCCCTCAGCTCAGATGGCTCCTCGACTGTTTAGAGTTCAGATTTCCTGGGTCACCTCCTAAAGATTCTGTGTGAAATAACCTATCACCCTGTTGCACGGGCGTAACAAAAACTGTTTTCCCACTCCTCAAAGTCTTCGGGAAGAGCACAACTCAAAGTCAGGTCTGGAACCTCGGGAGAAATCCTGCCTCCTCAGCCTTAGTTCAGACTAGGCCTTGGCCCAAGCTTGTAACCACACAGTCGCCTCATGTTTCCCTTCCTCCTAGCCCAACAAAAGTCAAAACCAATGGGGACCTTATATGGTATTCACCTACTTTGGAAAACTTCAAAAACCATTTTAGTCCCTTTCTTGTTTTCTCTCCGGAGCCTGGTATTTCCTGGAAGGGCTGTAGATTCCCTGACACTTGGGAAGTCTAGCAGAAAATCAGCCTCATAGCTCAAGAAAGCTATGCAGAAACCCCTCAAGCTCCCCTCCTGGGGAGCCTCCGTCCCAGCCCTTTGAGCCTCGGGGCGAACCCCTACTGCCCCGCAGAGTAGACAAGGGGAACAGGGCGCAATGAGGGAAGCAAATGGTTCGGATGAGGAGAAATAAAGTTCCCAAGGTCGTCCTTCCTCCCTTTACATGAATTCCAAGAGCATCTAGTGTAGAAGACACACCAAACCTTTGTCTCCACATGACATGCGCCCCAGGAAACTTCCCACAGGTCGCTCAGCAGAGTTTGGGTTTGTTGTAATCACTGTTGCTCTTGGCCCATCGCTGGAAGAATTCTGAAGGTACAAGCTTGGCTCGGAAGCCTCCAGGCAAATGCTCAGAAGTCCTGTGAGTGATTCCATCCTGATACACACCACTTACATTGGGGCTTGGTGGGGGGCAGAAGAAACAGAAAGTGAGGCGCTGGGAAAGCTCTCCAAGTCCCAGCTCTTACATCGATCTTCACAGGATAAAACCCGATGGCCTTGTAATGGTGAACTGGAACCTGGATGGTCATGAAAAGTTCTATTCCTAGAGACAATGTTTCCCTGGTTTGTCACGGAAAGAAGAAGCTATGTGGGAAGGAGAGAGATGGAGTGATGAGGGGAATGAAGAAGGTCATGAGCAGCAACAAAATTTGCCTCGTGTTTGTGGTAAGGTATTTGCCCCTGACCCACAGACCCATGGGAGTCAGGGGAGGCACGTCCATCCTCAGCAGGAGTGTTTGGGTTGGAGGAGGGACTGTATCAAATTCCATCCTCAGCAAAACTCTTGAGGACTCTGCCAACCCAGGTACGGCAAACAATGGACTGTGTTTTCACTTTTTCCCTCTCTTTCAGTTCTTGCCAACCAGACTGAGTGGGTTCTGTGCTTGCAATGTTTTAATTAATTTTTGATGAAAATAAAAAGAGGAATGGAGTTAAAATTAAAGCCTGCTATACAAATGCAAAGCAATTTCTGGAAGGTCAGGAGCTGCTCCTGGCAAGTGTGTCCAGGAATTAGGAACAATGTGCTCGCTGTTTCAGTAGCA
>PVKM010048630.1:0-11151 GCA_004027735.1 Carollia perspicillata
AGCTTCCCCTGAGGATGTATCTCCATGTGAGGGACTGGGCGCTCTCTAACTGAAGAGCTGCTGGCCAACCACCAACCAACACTGCACCAACCCTCCGGCTTCATGCGTGCTCAGCATGCACTCTGAAGTCATTTCTGGATTTGGGATGCAACTTCTTTTATTGTTTTAAATATATTTTATTGATTATGCTATTACAGTTGTTCCCTTCCGTCCTGCACCTCCTCTCCCACAAGCATTCCCCCCTTAGTTCATGTCCATGGGTTGTACATATAAGTTATTTGATTCTCCATTTCCTATACTATTCTTAGCCTCCCGCTGTCTGTTTTGTACCTACTATTTGTGCTTCTTACTCCCTGTACCTTTTCCCCCATTCTCCCCACTCCCTCTTCCCACTGATAACACTCCACATGATCTCCATTTCTGTGATTCTATTCCTGCTGACTCTAGCTGTTCGCTTACTTTGCTTTGGTGTTTTGTTTTGTTTTGTTTTGTTTTTTTAGATTTAGTTGTTGATAGTTGTGAGTTTGTTGTCATTTTACTGTTCACAGTTTTGATCTTCTTCTTTTTCTTAGATAAACCCCTTTAACATTTCATATAATAAGGGCTTGGTGATGATGAACTCTTTTAACATGACTTTATCTGGGAAGCACTTTATCTGCCCTTCCATTCTAAGTGATAGCTTTGCTGGATAGGGTAATCTTGGATGGAGGTCCCTGCCTTCAAATACTTCTTTCCAGCCCCCAAAAGAGACTTCTTTGCAAGGTCTCTTTTGAGAAATCAGCTGACAGTCTGACGGGAACTCCTTTGTAGGTAACTGTCTTCTTTCCTCTTGCTGCTTTTAAGATTCTCTCCTTATCTTTAATCTTGGGTGATGTAATTATGATGTGCCCTGGTGTGTGCTTGCTTGGGTCCAATTTCTTTGGGACTCTCTGAGCTTCCCGGACTTCCTGGAAGTCTAGTTCCTTTGCCAGATTGGGGAAGTTTCTTCATTATGTTTTCAAATAAGTTTTCAATTTCTTGCTCTTCCTCTTCTTCTTCTGGCACCCCAATGATTCAGATGTTGGAGTGTTTAAAGTTGTCACAGAGATTCCTAAACCTCTCCTCATTTTTTTTGAATTCTTGTTTCTTCATTCTGTTCTGGTTGTATGTTTTTTCTTCCTTCTGCTCTAAACCATTGATTTGAGAACCAGTTTCCTTCCCTTTACTATTGGTTCCCTGTTTATTTTTCTTTATTTCACTTAGCATAGCCTTCACTTTTTCATCTACCATGCGACCATACTCAACCATTTCTGTGAGCACCCTGATTACCAGTGTTTTGAATTGTGCATCTGATAGGTTGGCTATCTCTTCATTGCTTAATTCTGTTTTTGGAGCTTTGATCCGTTCTTTCATTTGGGACATATTTCTTTGTCTGGGTATGCCTGCTACATTGTAAGGGGCAGAGCCTTAGGTATTCACCAGGGTGGGGCAACCCACGTCTGAGAGGAAACAATGCCACTTGCTTGGCTCTCACTGGCTTTCAGTCACTTCCCCCACTACCCACAAGCAAATTGGGCCCTTCTGATGCTGATTTCTAGGTAGGTGGGTTTGTGTACATTCTAGAACCCTGTGGGTCTCTCCAGCCAACCCTCTTGTGACGAAGGCAGTTTTTCCCACTGCCGCAACCCCCATAGCCTTTTACAGCCAGAGGTTTTTAGGCTTTATTTCCCCACACTTGAACCCTGGGTAGCACAGTCTGTCTTGCTCCCCAGTTGTTCCTCCTAGTTTATCTACACACAAATGTAGAACTGCCCAGTCCTCCAGCAGCCACCTTGCCATGTGTCTTCTTCAACCCACTGCCCATCTCCACCCCTCTTACCATTCTAGTGAATGTTTCTTCTTTAACTCCTTTGTTGTTGGACTTCGTATAGTTTGGTTTTCTGGCATTTCTGGTTATTTTTCATTTTTAAATTTGCTGTTGTCCTTCTTTTGGTTGTGCAGGGAGGCAAAGCGTATCTATCTATGCCCCCATCTTGGCTGGAGTCTCTGGGATGTGTAAGTTCATCACTCAGAAAACAGCTTCTCTACTAGCAGCCCCTAACTGACCAGTATTGAGTCTAAGTGACTGAGGTCCCTAAACATCTGACCCACTGTGGCTGCTTGTGGTTGGCGGAAGCAATGCTGCTTCAGAGGCAGCCCCACCACACTGCCCCTCCCAGTGCGGCAGTGTTCTTGCCTGGACCACCTCTTTTCCCTGCTGGCACACTGTTCAGCACAGTGCCCGCATCTCACCCATTCACTGCATAGATGGTCGCTGCATGTCAGCTCCATTCCCTTCACCATATTGGATTCAGAGAATGCCACCTCCGGACTTCAAGAAAGCTATAGACCAATTTGTTCAGGAGAGCAAGGCAAAGCCACATGAATCAATGGGTAGTATGCCTAGCCGATTTCTTTGTTGGGTGAATACACATTTCCTACTCACACCCTATGGGCCTGCTCTGTGTTGGGCAGGGAAGGTGTTTGCCATTATATCTCTCCAGGGCTGGATGGGTGTGGCCCCCTATAGTGGACCTCCAGCTGCTGGAACACCTGGGCAGCTTCTCTTGGACCTGAGTGGAAGGCCACTTATCCAAGGTCACTTGTAAGGTTAAACTTCTCACTTTAGCCACTAGCCCAGCCACACAAGGAAATGACCTTGAGGGAAGGTGCTTTGCAGAAAGGGGCATATATTCTCATGAAGCCTCTGGGTTTTCACACATCTTACACACTGGCTCATCATCGTCTCCACAATGGCAATTGTCAAGCAAGCTGCCCCCCTCACATTTGCTGTTGTGACCTTGAAGATGAGTTAGTGAGAACAGGTTAATAATGAAAATGCAAAGTTTTAAAATTTTTAGTGTGAC
This sequence comes from Carollia perspicillata, assembly GCA_004027735.1. Taxonomy (NCBI): domain Eukaryota; kingdom Metazoa; phylum Chordata; class Mammalia; order Chiroptera; family Phyllostomidae; genus Carollia; species Carollia perspicillata. The sequence goes on from PVKM010048630.1 coordinate 2,886, forward strand.
CTTCCCCTACATCACTTTCTGCAAAGCAATGTTAAAGTAATCCACTTTGGGAGGAAAAAAGGGGGAGGACATCATACGACTGAAGTAGTAAGAACAGTGAAAAATTGGCAGCTTACGATGAAATTCCTGATCAATCATTGCCCTTGGGTCCAAAGCTTTGGAATGACTTTCATTTTGCCTTTTTGCACATGATCCACACCCATTCAGCTCTCAAGCACCATTCATGCAGGCCACCATGTGAATGGCAATACCCTGCCCCCAACCCAAAATTCCAGTGTGAACTTCACCGACCCTGTGGACTGCAGGCCCAGTCCTATAAATCAGTGGTTCTCGAGGACTGCACCATGGCAGATTTTCACTGATTCATAATAAAATGAGAAAACAGTATAAACAATAGCCAAGATTGACCAAGTGCTTACTGTGACCCAAACATAACAATACTTCTTTTCTTCTAGCTGCTATCCTGGGCAGCACTGTTATTACATCCCCATTTTTAAAAAAAAAATATTTCATTTATTTTTAGAGAGAGGGGAAGAGAGGAAGAGAAACATCAATGTGTGCTTGCCTCTCATGTGCCCCGTACTGGGGACCTGGCCTGCAACCCAGAAATGTGCCCTGACTGGGAATCGAACTAGAGACCCTTTGTCCATCCCCATTTTCACCACAAGGAGACTGGACCTCAAACAGCCTCTCACCCTGCATTCTTTAAGCAGCAGGCAGGATAAAGATGCCGAGTGACCACTCCGGAGAATGCCCTGTGCTTTGAGACTATGTCCCTCCTCAGTATTTGGGTCACACGGACTTTCTTGTGTGAAATGGTGGTGATGGAGAGAATGCTGATGTGGTCAGCCTCTTCTGCTGCCTGTGTCCTTTGCCCTTTTTGGCTGCTGCTGAAGTTAGGTCTTTGGTAGCTTCTGGTGGGTTTCCGCACTTCCAGGCCTCCTCCTTCCTGGTGTTCTGGTCCAGCACAGCCCTTCCCCTCCTGTGTACAGATACCTTCAGAAATCCTGCTGCTTCTCCCGGGATGCAGGGCACACAGTGGCACCACTTGACAGCTAAATTGGTGTTCCCAGACCATTAAGACCTCTTCTTTCTCTCCATTCTCCTGCCACCTCTGCCCCTGGAAACCCTGTGCATCCCACCCTCCTCCCCATTTATGCTTTTACTTACTCATTCAACACATCTATTGTGAGCACCTGTTTGAACTGGTTATGGTGTATGTGTGAGGGCTCATGGGGCTCTCAGTGGGTCCAGCAGGGAGAAGGAACTGAATGAGTGATCAACAGTGGGGGCCCAGCACCCATCTAGGAGGGCCAACTGGTTGGGGTGGGGAGGGATCAGGGAGCCAAGTCATTTCCTGTTTAATCCTGGGACCCTCTGCTCCTCTCTCCTGGGCAGGTGCCTTCATGACCCCAGTAGACTGTCACAGCAACTCAGAGTCCCAGGAGGTGCTACACAAATATTTGTTGCCAATTAAGTCATTTTAGCAACTTCTGGCCAATCGCATCATGGAGACCAGCCATCTTTTCAGCCGCTCACGGTGATTGCAGGGTGGGCGTGGCTGCCTCCCACCTCCAAGTCATGTCATCAGCACGGCCTGGGGGCCCCTACCCTCAGTTTGTTCAGGAATCTCCACTTGCAGAAAACGAGGGCTATGCCCCAAACTGTAATCAGAGGTTAAATTGCAGGGTTGGGATTACAAAACAGGTTTCTATTTTATACTGTCTATGTATGCTTCTATAAATATTCAAATACTTCACAACAGACTGTGTGACATTTGCAATTAGAAAGGTCAAATGTTTTTAAGTAAATTGAACAAACCAAAAAAAGCATCGTTTGCTTTCCTCAATCTACTTAATACCTTCTATGAAAGTTTCATGTATTTAAATAAAAAAATAGTAATTTGGGCAAAACCTGGCTCGCTGGAGCTCAGTGAGTTGGAGGGACTGGAGGTAAGTTTGCCAGAGTAAGAGGCAGAGGTGGGCTGGGAGGACTTGGAAGACTGAAGAAAAAGATTGTGCAGGGCATGGGTAAACAGCTAGAGCCTTCATTACTGCAGAAAGCACCTCAAATCAGAGAAAAGTGGGGGCTGGAAGGGACCCAGACTCTGGGCTTCTCCTCCCCCTACTGAAAGCACAGGCCCACACTCAAGTGTCAGGCTTGCCTGGCGAGTTGAGTCACCCTGACCTCCTGGTCCTGGAATAAATGGACACCCCAGCCCCGGCACACTCACCTGTCTGCATGACTGGTCAAGGCTGTCCCACACAGCCTTCCGCCAAAGTATGCAGAGGGCTGTGCACCCCATAGCCCCTGAGACTTCAGTGTAAGGACAAGCAGTGACTGTTCCCTGGTTCCCTCCAGTGAAATCTCTTCTCCTCCACCCTGATCTTTACCCGGAGATGTTCCCAAATGCAGCAGCCACGGGAGTGGACCTGACGTGGGAGAAAGTCATGTAGACATGGCTCAGTGACTAGAACTGTGACCTTCAGCTGAGGCATGTTTGCAGTCCAGAGAGACTTGGCAGGGAGGAGGCCGGGGGAGTACATTCTCAGGTCCCTCCTTCTGCCCCCAGGTCTCCTGCTTGTAGCTCAATTAACCAAATAAGTGCTTAGCTGGATACTTATGCTAAAATTTATTTGCCATTGATCTGAAATTCAAGTTTAAGTAGGTGTAGTACATTTTTTAAATTCTTTTTTCTTGGCTTTTTATTTTTATAGAATTTATTAGGGTGACCTTGGTTAATAAAATTATATAGGTTTCAAGTATACACTTCTATAATACATCATCTGTATGTTGTATTGTGTGTTCATCTCCCAAAGTCAAGTCTGGCATTGCACATTCTTACTAAATCTGGCACAACCCTAAGCAGAAACCACCGTACTCCTCACACACACACTCGGGAGCCCAGGAGGGTATGACATCTTGAACATGACGGGAGGCACAGCCCTCGAGCAGGGATCAGGACCGTGGCATACTCCAGTCACCACCTGCAGAATGCCAGCCCTATGTTTCTCCTACCTGCCTGTTTCACCAGAACTGTGGTCAGTGTATTTGAATACGAAGCAACCTGCATAGAATGTATGTTCCAAAAACACCATTAAAAGAACAAAAAGTATAACTATTGTAAGCCTACATTTTTAGAAATAGTTATGAGCCATATGAAATGAAAATTTCTCTAGGTCCATTTCAGCTGGCAAGCATTTTGCCAGAAGCTCCAAGTCATTCTGTAGCTGGTGACATGAGCATGCTCTGAACCCCCCTCCCCCACAACATACCTAGGGATGGGTCTCTTTGTGACCAGTAGAAGCCTTCCTAGGCTGCTGGCCAGATTTGTGGCACAGATTTGTGACCAGGCAGATAGAAAGTGATCTCAGGTGCTGTCACCTTCCTGCCATGCTCTTGAGGCTATGAAGTGTTAGCATGGGCAACTAGGAGCCAATAAAAGAGAAGGCTAGATGGTCAGGACCTGATTCAGTCTGGAAGGTACAGCTTCAGACACCCCAGGGAACGACCGCATTCCCACCAAAGGGACTGGCATCCCGCTACCCCCCAACACCCTCATTGTAGGGAGGAGGGACCAGCTTCTCAGTGTCAACCTAGGAGCGTGCACAGGAGGTGCCAAGATGGTGACCATAAAGGGGAGGTGTCTAATCTGGGAAGAGAATCAGATTGGATAAGGGCATGAAACCCTCACACCTGGAAGATCTAGGAAAGAGATTGGATAGAGGAAGGGCCCAAGAAAATCCCGGGAACCAAGAATGAGATTAGTTTAAAAGAAATCTATCCCTTCCCAAGCCCAAGGACATATAATCAAAGCTTAATGCTCTCAGAGGCACACATTGGCCCGTTTGCTGTACTCCCTCTCCGTAGCAGCTTCACGCTCCAAATGTAGGTCTGTTGCAGCCATGCGGGCCCAGTGCCATGTGGGCCCAGCGCCGGCTGGAACACAGCTGCGAACGGAGACTAAGCTAGCCAGCTCCAATAAATCTTACCCCTACACCTCATTCTCCCATGCGTGGGTCCCTGAAATGCTCTTCTTGCAACTCCATGGAAGAACCCCAATTTCCACCGGCAACAGAAGGACTTGGGGATGACTCACAAAAAGAATGTTTTTGATGGGAGGTATGGTTCAGAAGAAGTTACTCCAAAATGTGCCTGTGGTATGTGGATTGTTTTGAACTTTAGCCTCTTCTAGGCTCAAGGGACACTGTGCCCCTCTCAACTACCTAGAAGAGCTTGTATTAGAAGCCTAACCCATAATAAGAGATTATCAGCTATAACCTCTTTTACCTTATCTGTAGGGAAGGACAAACTTCCATTTACCAAGCAGATGCTCTTCTTATCATCTGACCCTTTGAAGCCCCCAAGACCCCTTTCCTTGTCGCTTGCTCAGGAAGTCTTTTATATCCATGTTCACTTTCTGTCTCTGAACCTCCTGCATGTGTGTTCCTAGGGCAGTGAGGATGCCTCACTTCTCCCTCATCGGGGCCTCGTGAGTTCAGAACCTCCTTGGAAAACTCCGGTGTATTTAAAAGGCTCAAAGTTGCTGTTCTGTTTTGTAGCTCTGGCCGAGGAGAGGAAAGAATCCATGCCCAGTCCGCCATTCCCAGGAGATCTGGCTGACCTCGTGCCACCCGCCTTTCCTCCCACCGACGGGGCCCAGCCTTTTACGGCGCTGCCACTAGTCCTGCCTGGAAGAGCCCACGCAGGAAACGCAGCCCTTCCCAGCGTGACCTCAGCCAGCTCCAAGCTCATACCACCTCTTGCATTTGATCACACAGTTAGCCACATAATACTTTCTGAACACAAAGATGTCAAGTTTAACTGTTCAATCAGCATACCTAACAAGTACCAGGACGCCCATATTTCTTGGTGGAAAGACGGGAAGGAACTGCTTGGGGCGCATCATGCAGTTACTCACTTTTATCCAGATGAGGAAGCCACAGCAGTGATCGCAACCTTCAGGTACGTGTTTCCCCTCTCTTTCGATGTTCTGTGGTTGAGGGTTCTAAAACAAAGGCCTCCTCAGTACAAAGCAGCCTCTGCTCTCTCTGTTTGCAGCTCCACAGGTCCACTCAGAGTATAGACTAGTATCAGAGAGTCTGCATGGAGAATCTCTTTCCAGTTGGTTGTAGGCCCCCTGGATATAATGAGCTCTGGGGCCTGGTGCGAGAGTGACAGCTCTCCCGCTGAGCTGGGAATGCGCCCTCCCAGGTGAAGCATCCCAGGGGGCAGTGGCCATCAGGCCAGGGACTGGGAGGCAGCTCTCAGCAAAACGGGAGCTGGTGCTCCTATGGCTGGTAGGCCCACAGACCTGGTGATCAGTGATTTCTGGGCAAAGGAATGTTTTTGTGGTTTGTTTTCTGTGCAGTCCAGGGCCTTTTGATGGTTCCCATCACTAGAGCTGGGAGGACGTTGCTTTCTTAGTCGGTTTTCTCTGTGAAGACGTGAAGCGGTCAGTTGGGTTTCTTGCACCCTGTGGGTGTCTTGCACCCTAAGCAGCTGGTGTTTGACACGTCCATGCCCACAGCTGCCCTGTAGGGTCTGACGCCTCTGCTTCTGGTGGCCCCCAGAGGGAATCATACATGACAAAGCAGCAAAACATCTGTAGAAAACAAGGACACAATTTCTTAAGTCAAACCATCAGCTGGAAAAGTTACCAGTGGCCGCAGATCACTGACACTGTGACTTGCTTCATACTCGGAAGACTTTCTTTCAGCTTACTTTAGACAAGACTTTGCACGCAGGTGACGGGTGGCATGCCGCCAGCACCACTTGATCTGTGACAGGTAGACAGGACGCGTATCGGTGCGCTTTGCATTTCTTTTAAAATTGTTTTCTATTTTTCACTTTTTAATCATGGTGACATATACATAAGTGAACTTTACCAATTCTAGCCATTTTCGAGTGTGCAGTTCAGTGGCGTTAAGCACATTCGCATGCGGTGCAGCTATCACCACCATCATCTCCGAACGTTTCAATTCTTCAGAACAGAAACTCCTTGCTCGGGAAGCACTAACTCCCCACCCCTCCCCCACCCCTCTCCCACCTCCTATAACCTCTGTTCTATATTCCTTTCCTGTGAATTTCTCTACTCTAGGGACCTCATATAAGTGAAAATGTACAATATTTGTCCTTTTTGTATTTCTTTTAAGAAGGCTTTAGAGCTTACCTGCTACATGGGAGCCATTTCTGAGCCGTCTAGCCCAGGTAGGACAGGTCCTAGGGTCACAGAGGCACTGTTTGCCCCTTTAGGACATTCTGGAGCCAGCCCAGGCAAGGCTGCCGTGGAGTGACAGGCTCTGCAGTGGCTGGCCCCGTGGTCTGTCCAGGTGGCTCCTGTGTAGACACCATGGCCGATCTGTATGGGTCCTGTGGTTCCACCTGGTTCAGATGTTTGTACTTGGCCAAAATCTTAGGGGATTTTTATACCTTTTTGAAAGCAGTGCGTTCATGTGGTAGAATATTTTAACTCTTCAAAACTTCTCTCTCCCACCCAACCCCCGGCCCTTTGCCCATGGGGAGCCGAAGTGGCCCATTTCTCAGGCATCTTTCCAGAGGTTCAGTGCTTGGGCTGAGTGTGCACCGGGCCCCAGGGTGTGGACTAAGCTAGGAGAGTGTTCCTCGCAGCTGTGGTGACTCAGTACCCGTGGCTTACGTCATTGGGGCTGTGTAAGTGCTGCTTTCAGGTGAATCATGTCATAGATGATAATCACATTTATTTCTTAGCATTTTTATTTTCCTGAAGTAAATATTTTTCCTTGCTCACTAGTTTGTTTAATTTTCTAAGCGTCAACCACTTAGAAAATCACTTCTCAATCACTTCTCTGAACTCTACATGAAAATAGGCATTTCTCCTCAAAGTGACAAAATAATCAGCCTGAGGTTTTCCCTGGTGACGCCTGTCCTAGAGCCATCCCCTCTCCTGCTCTGGTCTGGCGTCCAGTTGAGCCATCTTTGTGCTCCTCACGGGGACCCTTGGTCCCTCTGACTCCCAGCTGCTGCTCCCAGGAGCCCAGGCCCCTTCCTGGCATTCACTCCCGTGCTTGGCATTGATCCTATCCTCACTGGCATCCTGGAAGTTGCATCTCTGAAAATGCCATTTTGTTTCTTAGCCTTGCCATGAGGGAATTTGGCGTGATACAGAATTCGAAAGGAAAGTAATTTCCTGTTGTCACTTGGAAGTCATCAATGTGCTTCCTTTTCACTCTCAAATTTGTTTTGCTACTTTGATTCACGGGTAAATGACCTGCTTCTCTTTCCTCCGGAAGCTTTGGGATCTCCACTTGGCCTCGGGCTTGTGACATTCCCTGGTGAAGACCCTGAGTAGGTCTTTTGTCTCCCACTGTGCCGCCCAGCGAGAGGCCTGCTGAGGGCTGGCCCGGATTTCCAGGACCAGGCATTTTCTGGAATCATGCTCCTGCCTTCTGTGTGTTCTCCCTGGAACAGTTCCTGGGTGTTGGAACGCGCACGTTGCTATTGTGAGCCCAGAGCCTTTCCTGCTGAGCCTGCATGGAGACAGCCCGCTGTTTCTGCTGTGGGCAGGCAGGGCCCCGGGGACACCGCTCCTTCTTGCCTCCAGCCCACCCTACCCTGCCTTCAGCACGGGAGCCTTTCCTTCATGTGTGGAAATAACACATAGAGTTCTTTGTGAAAAACCTGTTCTTTGCTATAGGGCAAGGGTGCCACGGACGTGGACTTGCTCACTGATGTCGGCACGCAGTCCTTCTCAGCGCTAAGCTCTTCCTGACAGGAATGTGTTGGCATAAGAACTGTCTGAATCTGCAGAGAATTTTCTTTTACTTTAAATAATGTCTTCTTTTTTTAATTACAGTTAATATTCATATTACATTAGTTTCAGGTCTACAACCAGTGACCAGACATTATGTGAGTCAGTGATCACCCTGATGAATCTAGTGCATGTACGATGCCATACGTAATTGTTATGATTTTATGGACTATATTCCTTACTCTACACTTTGCATCCCCATGACTATTCTGTGACAACCACTTTGAACTTCATCCCCTCACCTTTTTCACTCGTCCCCCGGAGGCCCCCTCCCGTCTGACAGCCATCATCAGAATGATCTCTGTGTCTATGACTCTGTTCTTGTTCTGCTGGTCCACTTGTTTTCATTAAGATTCTACATATATAAGTTAAATTATATGGTATTTGTCTTTCTCTGCCTGACTTATTTCCCTCAGCACAATGCCCTCCAGGTTTATCTATATCATTGCAGATGGCAAGATTTCATTCTTTTTCATG
>PVKM010048631.1:0-11149 GCA_004027735.1 Carollia perspicillata
TTTTGAAGGGCTTCACAATTATACAGGGTCCACACTTCACATCTTAGCAATGGTTCATGCATAGTGTTATATTTGGTACCAAAAAAAGCCTGCTGAAGTTTCTAACATTTTTGAAAACCTATGTACTTGAAAGCAGTTTTCATTTTCTTGTGGCGGAAGAGTTACTGAGAATTTTCCTAAAATTGCTTGCAATGAGTTCGTTATATTTACTGATTTCTGATAAGAAAAATAAGAATCATTATCATTTTTCCTCTGTGGCCTAAAGTTAAAAGTTATTGTTTATTCATTTCTTTAGGTTCCATTTTCCAAAAAGCAAACAATTTGTGGAAAAAAGGGCATTTCACAGAATGATACCAGTTTTTGAATGTTCAGGTCTAACATGTTCCATGATTGCCTTGGGAATAAATTTTTTGATTTAACATTTAAAAGCAATTAAGGGGAGGCTGAGGCTTCATCCACACCACAGTTTGTGGTTTGAATGTTTTCCCTTAATGTGTTACCTTTAGTTAAATCTCAACAGAATATAAACTTGGGATAGTTGACTTGGCATTTTTCTCTTTCACTTGTATTCTCTCTGATCTGACCCATGTTATCAATTACTTGTATCCAAAAAGATTAGAGTTGAATGCTCTTAAGCCAGAAGTAGATTTGAAAGAAGAGAGTGAATGGAATTATTTACAAAGTCAAAAAGAGAATCCTTCGATTTTTTTTCTTTAAAGTAAAAGAAAACAGAAGCAAAACAAAAGTGATAGGACATAGTAGAGAGAATGTTACACTAAGTCAAGGAAATTGACTTCCAGACCTGACTGGTTTTCCTTTGACCAACTGTACCTCTTGGCCTTATTCTCCTCATTTTCAGAAATTAGGGATAGCACTGAACCTCTAGTTTTAAAACTTCCATGGAACAGTAGAAATTTCGTGGAGCTTTGTAGGGGAACAGTAAAGCAAAAAGACCCTCAATAGCCATTTTATATATTTTGCTTGAAAAACAGGGTTTCTGTTAAGAAAATTAAGTTCATGTCTTAGAATGGATAACCTGTGTTTTTTTCGAGCATTTAAATTCTGTTTCTTAGTATAGTTATTCATTTGTATTTAATGTACATTTACTTATTAATATTTTTAATAATTAAAGATAGATGTTCACAATTCATTACTAAAAGCCATAAGCATGTCCATATTCAATCTCATTTGTTTAATAGATACAAATTTCAAATTTAATTCTTTCTTTAGGATCAGAATCGTAATTATTTCTCCCCCCTATGCTTTTATTTTAGCCATAAAATTTTTACTTATATTCGAAGGTTGCAGTCATCTTTGTAATAGGAAGGCAGGTATTTTCATTTGACATATTTGGTAGGTGGATCTTACAGATGTTAGCAGTCTTGCCCAGCATCACATTGCTAGTAAAGTTCTTAGTCCTAGCTGTATGTTTTTCTCACAGTATCGCATGTACTTGGTTTCCATAGCACAAGGGAAATGTATTCCATCCGCACTTTTTCTGGACAAAAGTTCTGCTCTGAATCACTCGCTCCTTTTTTCCCTCCCTTGATTATCTGGATTGGGGAACACTGGATGTTCCTTTTATCTCTTTCCTGTGAAATGACAGCAGTTTCTGAATGTCCCATGCTCCTCTTCAATTCCTTCAGACTGTAGAAGAACCCTCCAGGGAGAGAATCAATCCCTGACTGCTTCTCTTGCCCCAGGTCTATAATATTGGTGCTGCAAATACTAGTGCTGTAATTCTTGTACATGCAACTGGAGGCTCAGAGAGGGAACATGGGCACCCTCTGTCCCTTCCATTGTGGACTGTCAATCACTTCTCCCCAGCCTTTCCCATCTACACAACTAAATGCCCTTCCTGTGTTTTTATTCTGTTTAATATTTTTTATCAGAGCACCCCCTTCTTACCTGCCTGTCAGTAAGGTGAGATAAAATTTCATCCATGTGACTTTTCTGCTTGCTTGTTAAAACATAAAAACCAAGAGCTCTAGAGAAATTTTGTTTTGATGAGTTGCAATTGCGTCTGTGTTACATTAAGTATGTGTTCCTAATCATTAAGTGAATGTTCACCCCTCATTTTTGCACCCACGTATTTTCTTTGTACAGATTTGACAGTCTCAAATGCTTCTCTGAACACGTGTATAAAAGCAGTGAGAGGGAATGTGGATGACATGCAAGATGGGCAACTTGACCACGTTCCTGTCGTTTCCTGATCTGCAGTCCTGAGAGTGACTAGCAATCTGGTCTTGAGGGGGAAAAAATCATGCTTTGAGCTCCGTAGTATTGAATTGGATACAAGCTTACCAAATATCCGTACTACTAACTTCCTTTTGCATGTTCCTCTAGTGTTTACCAGAAATTTACTAATAGCCACCTCGGTCTTAATCAGGTGACTTACTGGTAATCTTCTCAAGCCTTAATTTTGGCCTTCATAAGTGGATGTGATAATACTGTGTTATGAGAATTCGGTGAGATGAGGAATGTAAAGCACATAGTATGTGACATACCGTGTTTGCTCCTCTTCCATTGCTAAGACCTCTGTTCTTGTGCAGATGCTTCCACATTCTCTCCATTGTCATAAAATGTGCAATGAAATGCATGTTTCAGTAATTTTCACGTCATTTATAATTTTCTTCTTGGCCATTAGATCCTAGAGCCTTTTTCTAAATGTATAAAGTACTTAGAAATGGTTGCTTCATGTTTCACACGGCTCATTTGTTCGTCCTTGCATTGGCGTTTTTGCTGTAGTTTGTGCCTGTACTCTCAATCTCCTAGTACTCAGCCTCTCAAAACAGCCCCATCTGCATGTTCTGTGGTGTCATCTGAAAGTGTCCATGTTCACCTTTCCTTTGTTGTTGATTTTTTTTATGCCCATCACCACTTGTCAGTGTAATACATTAATCCAGAGCATGGCTCTGTTATTTCTAGCTGTGTGATTTCACAGTAGTCAGCCTCAGTTTCCTTGTTTTGAAACAAATAATGAAAGAACCTTTTTCATCATATTGTAAGGATGAAATGATTTACTGTTCAATTTTGCAAAGGGCACTTAGCTACAGCGGTCACTTATTAGCACTCAATAACTGGTAGAGAAGTGGCATGTGTTTACTGCAGCCATAAACTCACGAGCTGGTGGGGATTCTGTTCCATAAGCTTCACTGTTTTTCCATGAGGATTGTTTCTCTGTCTTCCATGTTCTGGTCTGATTTCTCCACTTTCTCTAGCCTTTTCCAGACTCAAGTTCAACATTAACATATCTGCCTTTGGAAATGACTGTCTTTCATTCATTTTCTTCCTCTTCCAAGATTTCCCAAAATGCTTTCTAAAAGAATTTTAGATAAAATTTTTATAGTTGTTTGGTTTTTAAACTGCTGACAAGTACAATGTAGTACGATGACTTGTCCAGAGTCACATAGCCTGTTGATGAACCTGGGCTGGAATATAGAACTGATCAGATCCATCACCCCCTATTCACTCATATCTGTGCTCTATTTCACAAGTTACTTTCTCTCTTCAAACTCAGAAGTATCAGCTTTCTGAAAGAAAAGATTATGAACATCATACTCTTAAAAATGTCTTTGTGAAGATAGCTCAAGATACTGGGAATTCTGTTTTAAGGTTTAAAAAGTATCTTGCATTAGTTTTAGATACTTGAGTAAACATACTGACAATGAAATAGGTAAGGTGCTCAAGTGTGTAATGGTAATTACTGTCTTTGAGATGGTAGTATTTGAGTTGAGTTCCCTCCTCTCTCCAAGTAAAATATGTCCCCTCTGCTAGGTCTGCTTACTTATTAATATTCATCTTTTTGAGAAACTTAAGATACTTTGAAGTTTTTCTTCAAATAAATTCTGGAAATATTCTGTTGTGTACCCCCCGCAAAAAAGAAAAAAAAAATCTTGTTTGAAATTTGATGAAGATTGCGTTTAAGAGCAATTTGAGGTCTAGTGCCCATAACAGAATTTCTACAATCCAGCTGTCATGTCTGTATCTAAAGGAGCACAATTGGGAGAGTTATAAACTTGTTTAGGTTTGATGAAAGAGCAACAAAAGAGTAGTGACAAATCACTTAGCAAGTCTGTGGCAGAAGTGGGATTTGAACCTACTGTTGTTGACTTGTAGGGCTGTTCACAGTGTTAGAGGTCACAGTGTTCTAATGGTCTCAGCCATGGCTTTTACTCTCTTACTCAATTTTGAGATGTGTTCTGGGAATCGGTATCCTGTTAAATCCCTCTTTGATGCATGTCCCATTTATTAGTATTGATTTCAATACAATGGACAGTAAATCTATGTGACCACACAAAGGAAATAGTAGGTTGGAGTTTCAAAGCTTAAAATCTCCAGGTTGAGAACTTCATTCGCATAAACTCATAATGTAAAATGTTAATTTAAAGTTTTTTTAAAACCTAAAAGGAAAAAATGATTATGCGCACGCACCATTTTGATTACTGAAACCCTTAGGGTAGTGTGGCAGCAATATTATACTAAAAATTGGTTGATTCTTGTGGATCTTGAAAAGGGTAGCCTGGGGTTGGTGGGTTGTGGAGGGTGAGGCATGGAGGGAGTGGATGGGTCTGATACCCAAGAGGTTACTTAGGAATCACGTGGTATTGCTTGCAAAGTTTATAGAACTGTAAATTTCAATGTGGAACTTTTGTAGGCAGCATGCATTGACAAATATGCCTAATGGTAATACATCTAGTACTGAGTCTCAAGAACAGGTCAATAATAATGTGTATATTGATAGCAGCAATGTAGGAGATGTTACTTGGTGTTATAGCTAAAAATCCATGTCATCCCCTTAATCATAATTACATTAATATTGACAGGCCCTTGACAATACCCACATTATTATTGATAGATTTCTGTCAATAATGTGTCTTTAAATAAAATATATTCATTCATAATTTGTGCACAATAAAAGCGCTGAAATACATCCTGAAACATTCCCCTCTTTAGTGAGATAGAGCCATTTGTGTTGGTTTTAGAATGCAATAGAGATGACAAAGTTTTATTTTGGGGAATGAAAAACGTAGAAGGAAAACGAGTTATTTAAGGGATAAGGTTATATATTGCTGCTCTTAGTAAACAAATTTCAGGGGGCGTGTTTTCTGTGAAGGAAAACCAGTGCGACATGTCTAGTGATAAAATGTCAGCAGATACATTCTTAACAGTTTTTACCACTAGGTCGTTCTGCCTTAAACATACTTATGTGACAAGTTAATCACGCCAACCCTAGTAGTTGCTGTACTCATCTGGTCTTGATTGGGCCTTAAGCATCATTTTCATGTATCCTACCCTTCACTAAATACTACTATAATTGAGTGCCAGTTATACTTTTAATTATTTTTATAGATCTTTTTGCGTTGTCATAAATGTTTTCCCCAGTGTTAGCCTTTTAGAATCTTAAGTTAGTATAGTTTGGGGAGGGTAGGGGTGATGGGATTCTGTACTAAAGAAATGAGATTCCATGGCAAAATAGGGCAAAAAAAAAAAAACATTGCTTGTTTTTGGCATTCTGGAGAATTCAATTTGAATTAAATCTGATAGTGTTTGTTTTGATCCAAAACAGTCCCGACTCTTAAAATAAAGATTAGTTTGTTTGTTTTTTTTTAATATTTAAGACAGAGCCTACTTTTATGAGGCTAGATACTAACCTACAAGAAACAATAATGTGGGTAGTGTTAAGTAAAATAAAGTATCTTGAAAGTAAAGTAGACCTGGGCTGGCCAGGAGTGGGCGTGGACAGCAGTCCATGTATCAGCATCAGGAAAGTATGGTTTACCAAATGACTTGGGGGTTTTTCACTTGAAAATGTGTACGCACCATAATCTTCTTTTTGAGTTTCATGGTTCTTAATGAAGCAAGTTAAATTACTTGGACTTTTCCAGAAAGTTTTAAGTCTCTTGAATTGTCTCAGGGGTGCTGTAAGTGGTCTCCCTTTGTTCAGTCTTACTGAACTCTGTCATCAAATCAATCCTCTAAAATGTATATCCCGTTATGTCTCTTCCCTTTAATGATTATTCATGCCTACAAAGTCAACACAATCTCCTTAAAACAGGTCTTTTTACACCAGGTTGACCGTTCATCCAGCCTCTCCTGCCAGTCTGCTCTGCTGTGGTCACAGCAGATGACTTGTTTCTTTGCTTCCACATAACAAGCGCAACTACACTGATGGGGACTAAGGAACCCAGGAAGAAGCTCTTGTTGGGTGCCATCCCCGTGTCTCCCAGACAAACCATGGCCAGGCCTCACAGTTTGCACGCTTCTGGGGTTTGCACAGCCTGTTTCTTTGCCTTGAAGACCATTTTTCTCTTTTCTGCCTGGGGGAGTTTTATGTTTTTACATTTCGAGATTCATTCTTTGCTCAGACATCAATGACTAATCTTGATTACAGTGGCATCCTATTTCTTTAAATTTTTTTTTGATTAAAAAGAAGTTAACTGAGAGAGAAATGTTTGGATCAAATCTCAGAAACCTAGGAGAATGTCTCACACTTGGTAGACACTCAGTAGCTCTTGGTTAAATTGAGTAGCCATTTGTCAGATAATTAGAATTCATTAAAATATGAACTGCTTAAATTATATGGAGGAGAACTTTATGTAATTTAAAGGCACTTAGGACATTTTTCTGTGTTCCAAACCTTATGAGTGAATATTGTAGAGCCATGGAGGGGAGAAGTTTCATAATCAGATGAATTGAACTTGTAGTTATTTCACTTTCATCCATTTCTTCTGTGAGTATTCTAGAATAACTGCACCTGGCAGAAGGGGGAGAGAGGAAAGGAGGAGGAATTGAATGCAGCGTGTTGGCAAAGAACAGGGGTTGGATGTTCGTCTTGGACTGTCTGTACCATACCCTGTGCAGCGAAGCACCCTAGAGTCTGATATGGACAGTGTTCGTTCCTGAGGTTTCTTTGCTTCCCTGTCACAGAAACAGCCATGCTGGTGGGCGTTAACTAACCAGGAAGACTCATCCTCCTTGTCTCAGAAGCCCCCTACCTGGTCTCCTTCCAGACCAGATGACGTTGAAGAGTGACGAGACCACTGAGCTCTGTCTCTGCCCCTTCCTGCCTGCCCACAAACACGTGCACACACTGGTGCCATCGTGTTCTCGTCTGTCACAGTTGTGTGTCAGTGCTGTTATCGTACTTCCTGGTTCAGTGAAGCATTTAGTGTGGGTAATAATGGAGATTTCAGTTCTTTGAAATGAGATTTACCAAAACAAACTGAGAGTTTTTTTCTTATGCCCAGCCCCAGGCAAAGCAGAAATAATATAATAAAAAATACTGCTTTCCCATTTCCTAACTGTTTTCATAACATTATTTGGTTTAATCTCAACAATTTTGTAAGGTGGCTGTTATTCCCAACCTTTTGAAGAATCTGAAGCTAATGACTTTTCTTAAGATCACATGGCAAGTAAATGACAAAGCTAGAACTTGAGCCCAGGTCTGATTGCTTTTAAATCTGCCTTTTTTATTTTGCCACAGACACTTAAATAGGCATTGTTCTGCTTTCAACATACGGTGTGTAATGCAGTGCCTGTCTGTGCTTACGACTAAAGGAGGTCACAAAAATAACTACAGTGCTGCAAAATAAAACCTAAAACAAAAAATAGAGAAACAGATTATTCATCTGGAAGGGGAAAGGCTGAAGAGAAGTTTAATTATAGTCTGCCGGTCCAGTGAAGAGTCTGAGGGCCCAGCTGTTCTTAATCTGCAGGGAGGCCAGGCCTGGGGAGAAAAGGGGGAAAATGTTAAACTGTAACAGGGGGGATAAGAAAGAGTTTTGTAAAATCCTGGGTTGGTTAGAGAGTGTGTTAAGTCTCTAGTTCGGACAGATGTCAAAAATTCCTATCCTTACTAAATGTTTCTCAGTGTGATTCCTCCAGAAGCAAGGATTCCAAATAAATGACTCTTTTAGTAACCACTTGCTCTGACCAGTGTCTCACTAAACGTAAGCAAGTAAGCTGAGGGGGAGAGAGCTTTCCTCCCATCCCGTTTCTGTAGGTGTTCTCACAGTACTCCGCGGGCACATTGAGGAGCTGCCGGATTACTCATTCCATTGCGGATTCATTCAACACATTCATTGAGCAGCTACTATGAGCCCATCTTAGGTAATAAGCTATTCATCAGCCACAGTCTGAGCTGACTGTGACTTTAGTATTCAAAGATACATAAATTAGTAAAAATGGCTTCTGATGCAAGCCACATATTTTGTCCTGTAATCGTCTGAAAAAATGCAGTCCTTCCCGTTTAACATGGGAATGGGGGAGAGGAGAGGGACGTGGACTTACTGTTGGTGTCCAGTTCGGTCAGAGATTTTCAAGAGCACTTTGACAATCAAAGGGTTTCCCTTACCTTGCTGATGAGAGAATATGAAGTCTATATCATAGACATTGGGTTACAGGAGATGAGTTACACATACTGTATCCCCACATACCACAAATGATTGTAGAATTTTGCATGACAAAAACTGAGCTAGGTATCAGAGTCACTGTGTCAGTGACAGGTACTATGGGAAATAGATATAAAATAAGGCTTTTCCCTTAAGTAGTTTATAGTCAAGTCAGGAGATGATGAGGAGATGATGTGTTCGCATGACTGAAATCACAGTACAAGTGGTTGAGGGCTCGAGTGCGTGTCACAGAGCTGTTACCACAGTTTAAAAATGGTGATAATGGGAGTTGGGGATAGTTATGAATTTTGCGGAGGATTTTGCAGTAGAGTTGGAATGCGAAGGGCAGATAGTTCAGGGCAGTGTGGGAAGTTGGTAGGTACATGGGAAAGACAGACCGGACTGAAAGATGGTCTTCACACAAAGCTCCACTGGGGAATGACAGTTACACGACTACAGGGGAGGAAACAGAACTGGGCCAGGGTGTGTCTGCACTTAAAGAAGTTTGTGCTTTACCCCAGGGGTAAAATAAGAAAGCAGTGTGATATGGTAAGTGTGGGGAACTAATTGTGTAGATTTTGGTTTGATTATGAGGTTTTTCAAATAATGTTTTAGTTTTTTTCTTAGTCACATAAATGATATAAGTTAATTAGGGAAAATTTGTAAACTGGAGGAAACGTGAAAAAAAATCTTACTGATGGTTTTGAAATTCTGTGTATTGTCTTTGAGAACATATGAAACTGTCTACCCTTGTTGCTGTCCAATTTATTTGCTTCCTTCCTGCAGACTTGGTTGGGGGCCAGGATGAATCTTTATCTGTGTATCCCAAGCACCTTGCAGGACTAGGGTGCATTGATGTGCATAGAGTTTGTGGAAGCCATGAATGGTCTCTGATTTCACAAGGACTACTTAATAGAAGAAAGGGAGCACCTGAGTCAGTGCAGGTTAAACAATTCCTCTGGATATAAGGATGGGAACAAACCAGGAATGAGTAGGTGGGCCAGCACACAACATTGAGCTGAATGGGTGCCAAATTATGTATGTATGCCAAAGTATTTATGAGCTGTGGTTTGAAATGCACTAGCCCCATAATTGTCCATATCACCAGGGAACATGTTAGAGATGTAAATTCTTGGCTCCTAATTCCAGGCCTCCTGAATCAGAAACTCTGGAACTGAGGCACCACTATCCAACAAGTCCTCTTAATGATCCTGATAAATGCGCAAATTTGAGAACTACTAGACCAGAAGAACAGGAGCCTACAGGACTCTGATGTTGAAGAGCACAGCATAGAAGGGTTGAAAGCCCAAAGATATGTGATATCAGTGAACATAATCAATGAAATGTCATAATAGCTGAAATAGGGAAACTATGGAAAGATTATATTGTTACCAAGAAACTTAGATGTGTTGTAAAATGGACAAGATCCATTTGTTGTATGTGGATCACTGCTTTCCTGATATGAGCATTTAACTAGAATTAAAATAGGTTAGTCCAGTTAGAGGGACCCCATGCTAAACCTCCCCACCCAGACTTTTTCTCCCATATATACTGAACTTACCCACTTAGCTATCTGTCTCATAGGAGCCTCAGATCTCCAAAGCTACATGTATCTATTATCTTTCCCTTCAAACGCATATCTCTGCATGTTTTCCATTTCAGAGAACTAGTACATTCTCTCAATTACTGCTACGATCCACTCAATTACTCAAGTCAGTGTTTCTTGGATTATTTCTCATGAAATCTTGTCAGTTCTACCACTTCCTCGCTTTCAGAGTTACCTCTTTCTCTCCATCCTCACTGACATCTTTCCAATTTAGACCATCAGTTTTAACAGTCATCTTAACTGGTCTTTATGCTTCCAGTCCTTCAGCCTCAAATCCATTCTCTGTGGCCAGCACAAGCTGCGTAAAATGAAAATAATATTATTTTCTTACAAACTATTCAATGGCTGTCCATGACTCAATTGATAAAGTAAAGCCTCCTCAACTTGGCTTTTAGGGTCCTGAAGATGGGTCTCCTACTTTCCTCCCCAGCCTTATCTTTTGTCCTTTCACCTCCAGTCCTTGTCACCTGCTTTTCCCTCTGTCTGGACTAGTGTCCTTACCTTCCTTTACCGGCCTGACACCACTTACCTTTCAGTGGCTGCTTAGGTATTGCCTCTCCACGAAGCCTTTTCTGATTGTAAGCATAATTCCCTGAATTTCCCCTCGCATATCACTTCTCACGCCTGCTCATAACTGTCTGAGATTTTACACAGCTCACTCTTACCCCACTCTTCATCCCGTTACATTCTGGTCTGCACAGGGGCTGAGACGCTCTGATCCACCATTCCTTCACTCTCTCCCAGTAACTGCTGAGGAGCAGGTGCACAAGAAACCCGTGTGGAAATAAGTAACAGTCTTGATGTGGGCATTTGAAATAGTTTGAATGGATGGGAATTTGTATTTTCTACCTTTCACCCATCCCAGACTTTTTTCTGTCCGCTGATCCATCCATCTAGTATTTGTATAATACATCCTATGTTCCAGGTGCGATACTGGTTGTAAGATTCAACTGTGAAGACTCAAATTATCTTTGCAACAGGGCTTATCTTCTATTGGAGGAAATCAACCATTAAAGAATAGTGTATGCACAGTTCGCAAGGTCCAGAGGAAGAACGGAGTGCCAGGGAGCACCTAGAGGGGGCAGCGAACCAAATGTGGAGAGTCCAGAGGGAGCGATGCCTGCCCCAGTGCTTAAGAACCTGTGGTGAG
>PVKM010048632.1:0-11159 GCA_004027735.1 Carollia perspicillata
AGGTATGTTACAAAATAATGAAGTATGATTCAAGTGTGGAAAGCAAAAATAACTTAAAAGTATGAAGTCTGCTTATATGGGAGAAAAAATATGAATATGACCTTATTTGACAAAATTCAATTTCCATCCTTAATAATGGGAAGGAAACATTCAATAATTTCTAGTTACTTTTCCTTCCAAATTTTCTAACACATATGCCAAATTTTATTCTAAAAATCAGACTAGAAACACAGACAGTGTCAGTTAGAGAAACTGATTTAATGTAATCAAAATAAAATAGTATTTTTGTTAATTTTTAAATAAGCAACATTCAAATAGTACTATTAAAAGTTCTAGAAATTAACTGTACTGTTTGTTTTATCTTCTTGAAAGAATCTAACCAAATTTTTCTGGTCATCCAAACTTAAACTCACAGACAAAATTCACTTTAAATCTATAATAACTATTACCATTACTATGAAGAAATTAGAATATAGTAATTTTTACTAAAATTATATTAAAACACCTGGGATAAGGATTATTGGAACAGTATAACAATCTAATTAACTCAGTTGTCTTCATCCATTGCTACTGAGAAAAGGTCTTAGTCATGGTTGAAGATTAACTGAATCTCATTCTGATGACTGACAATTATTCATCAATGTTATTTTTAATTATTTTAATTAAATCCATTTTACAAAGTTAGGAAAATAGTACATGTGCATTTGAGACGATTTAATAAGAGGGAAATGTTGATAAAATAAGCCAGTTTGACCTCCTCGTTTCTCTACGTGATGGAGGGTGTTCAGTGTTCCTCCAGTGTCCATTTCCGTTCAGGTCTCTCTGATTAACCACTGATTTTAAGTAGTTACATGTCACTCCTTCTCGTAGCCCACCGTAAGCCTCAGAAGTCTGCATAGTTGGCCTAAGGCAGGCTTCTAAATTTTTTGTCTAGGACCCCATTTTTCTCTTGGAATACTAAGGATTCCAAAAAGTTTTTAACTAGCTTATATCTATTGATATTTACTATTTTATCAATTCAAGCAGAAATTAAAAAAAAAACATTTAGTAACCATTTAAAATAGCAATAACAACCCCTATTTGTACACTTTGAAAACTGCTGGTCTAAGGTAATTTATCCTTCCACCCAGTGGCTGAGAGGTTCAAACACACAGTCAGCATTGGCATCCCTGCAGCCCTAGGATTTGTATCACAAAGGGCAACATTGCCCAATTCAGGCCAGTGAGTCTGGAGAACTTCATGCAGGGCTTTTGAAAACTCAATTCTCTCTCTTATGGTAAAGCCAGTAGAAGATGTCTCCTTTCTCCTTCTTTTGCTGTTGTGACATGTAAAGTGCCACCAGCTTCACTGGGACTGCTCCAAGGCAGGCTTGTGGTTCAGGAATGAGTATTAATAGCACCACCTTTCACTGTCCAAAATTTCCCACTTTACCTGTGAGTTATACAGTCACCCTGGCCTACGGATACGAAACGCACAGCCACAGCTATTTGCCAGTAAGAAGAAAGCAGAAAGAGGGCAAAGGCGGTGCTCAAGCCTTCAAAGAAGGGGCAGCCAAGGAAGTCACCAAGAATGGAGCCAGAGAGACAATGGGCCTAAAATCACTCAGATGCTAGACTTCTGAAACAGATTTCCACTCTAATCTCTTTTTCATTTTCAAAATCAACTTCAATCCAGATCACTGGAACATGCAGCTGAAGGCCCCCAACTGATGTGCTCCCAACAGTGACAGGTGGCAGTGGCTCCGAGTGGATTCTGCCACCTTTCCCCTTTCTGTGGTTGTATAAACATGTACTTGCACACATATTTCCTGTAGTCCAGTTTTGGATGAAGTTTGTTTTTGTAAGAATGGGATGTCTATACACGTGTTTAACACAACACATTATGGATGAATCTCAGAGTCTGTGGGTCCAGATCAGACATCTTTTTAATATTTCATAAATTTTCATCATACAAATGTATCACCATTTCCCCCGGTTCTTGAGCATATAGGTGTTATTTCAGGTTCGGTCACTATTAATGTCTAAATGATTATTTTTGTACACATATTCTTTGTACTGTTGCTTTTGTTATGGTAAGATAGATTTCTAAATCTGTGGCTTCTTGATCAAAGGGTATTTGAGGATTCTTATTCTTAAATGCAATTAGGAAAGACTTTAGTTAGAGAAGTAATGGAATAAATTAAGACTCCAAGACATACTCGCAGAAACAATGATTTGAATTCAGTGCACTGTACTTCCTTCTAATGGTAAAGGTGGGGAAAGAAAGAGGTTTGAACTTTCTTTCATTGACATTTTTATCATCACCTGACTACCCAATTTGCCCAATTTCAGGGAGAGATGTGCATGGGCACAGAAGGAATGCATTCCCTTCATTTGGCGAATCCCCCCTACTGTGTGTGGCATGCTGAAGAAATCGCATAATCGATAGCTATATAAAACCTGAAGTAGTCACCCAATTAACAAATGCACATATAATATGTTATTTTTTTAAAAAGGGACATTTTTACAAGTAGCTAGAAAAGTGATTTTATAAATCAAGATAGAATGTAGAAGATTAAACTCTTGAAAACTATTTTCCTTTGTTATCTATGAGGCACATAAGAAGATACAAGTGCAATAGTGCCTCATTCAGAGCCCAAAACTAATGTCTTTTAAGGTGCTAGTGTCAATGACTTTACATAAAACCATTTATAAATGAATAACTGGAGGTCATAAACTAAATATTAGATTGTGTATTTTTCTAAATATTATTATTTATGTAAAAATGCTGTGTTCTGGATTTTCCAGCAATATCCACTTTACACAAGAAATGGTTTTAAGTCTCTCTCTGTAACACTTATTTTCTCCTTCATTATGGGTTAAAGTTTGGGAAGGCAGGTGTAAGAAAGTGGAGATAGAGGTTGTGCTCAAAATAAATAATTCATCAATTTCTTTGAATATTTATCTTCTAATTAAGGGGTATATGTGGTTCCTCCAATCAGCAGTTTGTTATTGCTCATAGAATTCAAAGACTATTCAGAGTTTCAAATCTATAGATTTAGGGAGTATGAAATCACAGTGCAATTATTTTTTATAGTTTTACTTTTATGGAGATATAATTGAAATAAATAATTCAGTTTGAGGTGTACAACATAATGATTTAATATTTCTATACCTGAAATGATCACCACGGTGAATCTGGTATCACCCATTATTACACATAGTTACGATGTTTTTTCTTTTGATGAAAATGTTTAAGATCTCCTTGCTTAGCAACCATCAAATA
The DNA here is from genome assembly GCA_004027735.1 of Carollia perspicillata. Classification (NCBI taxonomy): domain Eukaryota; kingdom Metazoa; phylum Chordata; class Mammalia; order Chiroptera; family Phyllostomidae; genus Carollia; species Carollia perspicillata. The sequence goes on from PVKM010048632.1 coordinate 3,265, forward strand.
TACAATACAGTATTATTAACTATAGTCTGTATCATGCTGTACATTATATCACATGGACTCATTTATTTTATAATTGGAAGTTTACACCTTTTTACCCCTTTATCCATTTTGCTCACTCTCCACCTCTGGCAACCACCAATCTGCTCTCTGTATCTATGATTTTTTTTTGTTTTGTTTATTTTTCTTTTAAAACCACATGTAATACAGTATAGTTATTAAGACTGGCCCAAGACACTGGAAAGGGCATTTTATGCTGAGACTATTTGTGCATATTAAATACTAAATGCTTCCTTGTATATAAAATTAATGTATATGCATACATATGAAATATATAAAATTGATATATAAAAATTTGAATAGTAAAAGATTTCTCTCCTACTCTTCCCTTTTCCTCAAAACCACTACTTTTACTAGATACTTTTCTAAAGACAGAAGAGAATATGTATGTGTGTGCCTGCCACTGCTTTTTCACAAATGATAGCCTGTTATACTGAGAGCAGCATGTTTTTCCTTACTTCAGATTATACCATAGAGATAATTCCAAATCAGTACATATGGAGCAGATAGTTCTTTTTAACCAGCTTCATAATACTATTTAATCATTCTCCTATTGTAGACATCTAGATTGTTTTTCTTTTGTTCTTATAATGAATACTGCAATGAATATCTTTGAACATGTAAGAAATTTTCTAGAAGTCAAAGTTATATGAATTTTACATTTTGACAATATTGCAAAATTGCCTTCTCCACATATAGAACCAGTTCCGCTAGTTGTGTGTGAGTTTTCTCCACTCCTATGCTCTCGCCCACAAAATGTTTTAAACATTTTATGTTTGTAAATCTGATAAGTAAAAATGGTATCTAACTTCATTGTCTCAACATAAACAAGGTTAAAAATTATTTCATATATTTAAGACCTTTTTTTCTGCTGACTATTTATAGATTTTGTTCATTTATTTCCCCCAGGCTTGGGTCATCTTTTTTTTTTAAATTAATTTTTGTTGCTCTTTATGCATTAAAGAGATTAGCTTTCTATATGCAGCAGTTATGGTAGGTGTGTTTTCTTAGTTTGTCATTTATCTTTTCAATTCTTATTGATCTTATTATAGATAATTAAAAACTTTAAAAGTAATTTTTAGTATTACAATAAATACAATTCACCTACTTTCTCCTATAGCCTTGAGTGATTTGATGTCACTCTTAGAATGGCTTATTCTTAGATATTTTTAAGACTTTATTTTCTTTTGGACCCTAGTTTTATTTTTCTTGTTGAAATTTCTGATCCATCTGAAATGTATTTTTGTATAGTACACATGTCACTTATCTCAATCATTTATTAGTGAACCATCTTTGCTCCACAGACAATGCCACTTCATTTCATATAGTAAATTACAAAGAGAAAAAACTCCATATATTTAAACAACATGAAATACAATGTTTTAGTAATCAGCAGGGCCAGTTTCCCCTAGGTTACTTCATTTTTCAGAATTTTTCTGGCTATGTTTGAGTCCAGGATTGTTCTTCAGGGAAGCAAATTTATTAGTGTTGAGATAGCAGGATTTAGGAAGTACTTACTTAATCTATTTTTAAGTATTTACTTAATGTATTCATATTTTAAACTTCAAATAATAAGAGTTGCTTTATGTTTAAAGACAAGACACACCACTAGGGTGCAGATGGGACATCAAATAACTCTCCCCACGTAAAACAAACAAAAACAAACAAACAAACAAACACACAAACCAAACACCTCTAACAACATCATTCCAGTGGGTTTTTCCTTAGACAAACATATCTGTATTTGAATATCCAGTTCTTGTCATTTGGGAAATGGAGCATACTGTTGGAATTCCTACAACAAAAGAAAATTGCATGATTTTGTTCTCTTTTGCCATGTTTTCTAATCTAGTTTCCACTAATTAAGCAGCAATTTAGTCCCTTACACTTTGAAGTTTCACTCATTACCTGGCTTCTGTAAGTCAACAAAAGGCAACATCTAAAGCCCTCAGTATCTGGCCATCACTCTGGGGACTGCTAATTGAATGTAATTACTTTATTTTGTGCCAGGGTTCGTACTTGTAACATTGCCTTGTAATAATTTAAATTGTCTGCATACTGCAGGGGACTGTTTGACGCCAGAGTGGAGACGGCCAGGCAGCCTCTTGGGCCTTGGAAGCGAAGTCAAAAGTAAGGAGACATTGTCATTTGGCTACCTACTCATTAGCTGCCCTCTATGGCTGGCTGTTGTTTTGAGTGGACAGGATGTGTAGTGACTGAATCTTGCCCTTAAAATAGCTGTGAAAACATGCATTTGGGATGTACAGTAATTGGTTGCTTAGTTGATCACAGATATTTTTAAAGGCCTTGGGAAAAGGCAAGATATTTTTAAATCATGATCTTACAATCCCACATTACTTCTCTCTCTCTCTCTCTCTCTCTCTCTCTCTCTCTCTCTCTCTCTCTCTCTCTCTCTCTCTCTGTCTCTCTCCCCCTCTCCAGAGGGAAGAATTACAATGGAGCAAATATCAAAAGGATAAAATGTAGCGTTATCCTTTATTATCTCGTTTGAGGAATTTGAAGAATAGTATGTCCTGGAAGAATAAAACCAAGTTCTCTTGCCATGTCCCTGGCCTGATATTTTTGGCAATCATCTTGTTTCCAAAGAAAAGCATCACCCGAACTTCATTTTGTAACTGCTTGTTAGAAGAAAGATTATTGTAGAAGGGAAAAATTACAAGCCTGAAGCCCTTTACAAACTCTGGAAAAGCTCTCTGACCCATACACAAGGTGCAATCCACCCTGAGTTTTTGTCTCTACTTGGGTGATTAATCACAAGGTGAATCTAGTCTTACTAGCTCTAATAATAGGGCTTGCTTTTGGCTTTTTTTGTGGACCAGGGAAATAAGAGCATCTTCCCTGAGTGTCAGAATCCTCCCCTTTTGTTTATGGTGCCAGCAGGTCTACAGCACTGACAGTTAAAGCTAATGTGAATTTTTTATTTCCAAAGTACATTCAACTATAGAAAAAAATGCGATAGTTTTGAAGGAAAGGGTAACAGGAAAAAAATCACAAAGATATAAAATGAGATTAAATTGAATAAAATTAAATGTAAATCTTTGATTTACCTGAATCTTTAGTAATTATTTCTTTAGGATGATTGGAAGAATAAAATGATCACCAAAGTAATCCAGGCCACCAATTCTTTCCTAATACATATCTACTTAGAGTGGGCTTTTTAAATGTAATTCACATTCCATAAAATTCGCCTTCTTGTATTCAATCCAGGGTTTTGTTGTATAAACATAGCTGGATAGCCATTACAACGATCTAATTCTAGAACATTTACCTCAACCCAACATGAAACTCCACACTCATTAGCAGGCATTCTCCACTCACCCCTTTTGGACCCAGCCCCTGGTAACCTCTGTTCTTCTTTGTCTCTATGAATTTATCTAATCTGGGCATTTAAGATAAATAAAATCATTTAATATGTAGTCTTATGCGGTTGGCTTCTTTCCCCTACCATTCAAGATTTATCCATGTCATACAATGTATCAGTACTTTATTGTTTGTGGCTGAATAATATTCCATTGTACAGATAGGTTGCATTTGTGTATCTACTCATCACTTAATGGATATTTGGGTTGATTCTGCTTTTTGGCTATTTTCAATAATGCTTCTATGAGCATTCATATACCAATTTTCACATGAACATATATTTTTTTATTCTCATGGGCATATACCTAGGAGGAGTAGAAGTGGTGGGTTATATGGTAAATTTCACTTCTTGAGGAAGTGCTGAGCTGGTTTTCAAGGAGGCTGCCCCATTTTCTTTTTCAGCAGAAATCTAAGAGGATTCCAATTTTTTCCACATTAACAATCAAAAACACACTAACCACACCAACATTTGTGATCCTCTATAATCTTGATGGTAGTCATCCTTGTAGATGTAAAGTAGTATCTCATGGTTTTGATCTGTATTTCCCTAACGACTAATGACACTGAACATTTTTATGCGCTTATAGGTCATTTGAATACCTTCTTTTTTATTTTTTATTTTATGTATTTTAATCCTCACCTGAAGATAAGTTTTTTACTGATTTTGGAGAAAGAGGAATAGAGAAAGAGAAATACATCAACCTGAGAGAGAAACATCAATGTGAGAGAGAAACATTGATTGGTTGCCTCCCACACTGCTGCAACGGGGGATCGAACCTGCAGCCTAGGTATGTGCCCTGACCGAGAAGCAAACCTGCAAACTTCTGGTGTCTGGGATGATGCTCCGACCAACTGAGCAACCTGGCTGGAGCCATTTGCATATCTTCTTTGAAAAACAAAATGTCTGTTCAAGTCCTTGGCCCATTTTTTAATTGAGTAATTTGTCTTTAATGTTGAGTGATAAGAGTCCTTTATATATTCTAGATACTAAACCATTGTCAGGTATATGATTTGCAAATATTTTCTCCTATTCTGTAGGCTGTCTTTTCATTTTATTAAGAGTGTTAGGCAGTTTATCTATTTTTTCTTTAGTTTTTTGTGCTTTTGATGTCTCAGCTAAGAAACCATTGCCTAATCCCTGATTCCAAAGTTTTATTCCTATGTCTTCTTTTAAAAAAAAACTTTATTTTTATTGTTTATACTAGTACAGATATCCCTGTGTTTTTCCCCCTTTGCGCATCTCACCCAGCCCTCCCCCTCTTCCCTCAGTCTGTCACCACATTGTTGTCTGTATCTATGGGTTATGCACATGTTCTTTGGCGAATCCCTTCTCCTTCTTTCATCCGGTCTTCTCTCCCTACTCTCTTCTGACAGCTGTCAGCCGGTTCCATGTGTCCATACCTCTGCTTCTAGTTTGTTCATCAGTTTATTTTGTACATCAGATTACATATAAAATGAGATCATATAGTATTTTTCTTTTACTGACTATTTTATTTCACTTAGCATAAAAATCTCCAGGCCCATCCATCCCAACCATGATATCAAAAAAAAGTAAGGGTTCTTTTTTATTACTGTATAGTACTCCACTGTGTAAATGTAACATTTTTTTTTATTCACTTACCTATTGATGTGGTTGCTTCCAGACCTTGGTTATAATAAATACATAAAATAAATATATATGAAAAATATGCTGCTATAAACATAGGGGTACATATATTCTTTCAGACTGGTGTTTCAGGATTCTTAGGACATATCCCCAGAAGTAAGATTGCTGAGTCAAAGGCAGTTCCATTTTTAATTTTTGAGGCAACTCCAATAACCTGAGTGTCTCAGTCTATAAAACACTACCTAGTAATAAAGGAATCTCTTTAGTAAATGTCTTAATTCATTCAAAAGCCAATTAACATTTGACAAATCAGTATTATAGAATGCTAAATTACTCTTGAAGTAGAGAATGCAATGGAATATTCAGATTGATGTACTTAGTGGACTTTTTGTGTCAGAACACTTATATTTTTCTTTCAGCTCTGCTATCCATTGCTGATAACCTACAACAAGACAGTTTACTATTTCAATCTTTCTTTTCTTCTACGAAATTCTATTGTAAGTCCATGTTTCTGGCAGCCGGAGGAGAGAAAAGTGGAAGTGATGAGCACATACTGGAAACTGCCCTACTTCTGGACGATCGTTTCCTCACTTCGGTTCAGAGGAATTGCCCATCTGCTACAGGGGTGATGGCACTGCCCTGCCTCTGTCAGATTCCTCAGTTAGGCCCCAGTGGCCCTTGACTTGAGCGCAGGGCCAGTTTGTATCTTTCAATTATTAAGGTTTTTGCATGTTTTTAATGACACCCTTTTGTGATTACAACTGTCTCAGGATATGCAAACAATTTTCTCAGGCCCTCCACAAACTTTCTCTTAGGTTTGAGTTTTTATCAAAATACTCCAGGTACTTGATAACCAATCAACTACTACAGAAAAGTTTGATTACAAAACAACTACTACAGAAAAGTTTACAATAGAGAACAACAGCCACCCCCTTTGTCCATGCCTGCAATCCCTTTCTGCTTATAGTTTGTGTGGTTGTTAACTTCCATAGCTATACACATAAGTGTGTGTATGTGTAGATATACATATATAAGTTTCTTTAGTTTTTTGTGCTTTTGATGTCTCAGCTAAGAAACTAAATATACATATATATGTATATCTACACACACACTAGATATACATATATATGTATAGCTATACCCACTTCTATTTCCTTTTTATCTAATGTAGACAATATCTATTGACCCTGTGACATGGAAGATGAAGGTTTTACTCACCTACTATGTTCCATTCCTCCATCTACTCACTCAAATCAATGTTTAATATATATTATATTGCTAATTCTTTTATTTTACAACCTGCAATATACTTATGTTTCTGATTTTTATTCCATTAACTGTTCAGAGTCTCATTTTATTTCTGCTTTGTAATATGAAGATATTAGTGCCCCTGCCCTTTTCTCCCCCATTCCTCTCTTTACTTCCCATTTTCTGTCAACTATATACTTGCTTGTACATTATCAAAATTGTGAACAATTTTGTTCTGCCTGAAACTACATGAAGTCTTAATATATATCTTTGCTATACATTGGCTCTAAAAATTGAACATCAAAATAGGATTTACATTATTGGGACTATGTAAATATAAGTTTGGTCAAGTGATATGCTGGAATTATATTTTCATATTTACAGGTGGTTTGACATAACCATTGAGCAAATCAAAGGAGATCACCCCTAGCATTGGTGTAAAAGGAACTTGTCTGTCTTATACCCCACTAATTACTTAAAATTATACTTCATTGGAATTTGTTTTTTGGTCAAAACAATAATTTATTCTTCTTCAAGTTTCTAATATCATTTAACTTCTTGCACTACTTGCCTTTACTATAAACTATTTTCCTGTCCAATTCTCAATCTTATTACTCATTGTAGCAGTCCTATCCTGTACATTTTTTCCTTATAGATCTTTCCTCCCAAATCTTACCTCCCTCTGGCCCCGGGGGAATTAGTTGCCCTTGTCTTGATACTCTGTTATACTGATCTTACTATCACTGCTTTCCCAGGTTCAAACTTTTGCCTCTTGAATCAAATGAATTGAAACTTTTTGCTCTCTCATTTCACTGAAACATTTCATATGTCCTAAGAAAATGTCCATGAAATGTAAAGTTACTAAGTTTCTCTTTGTATGTAAAAATAAAGTCTTTATTCTGTGCTCAGCTTACATGTCAGTTTGAGCAAAATATCTAGGATGAAATTATTTTATTTCAGAATTAAGGACACTTTGTTTTATAGTCTCCTAACATATCATATGGATAAAACAATGCTAGTTTGACTCTCATTTCTTTGCAAACAACTTGATGATTGCTCTCTGTACATTTTTATGATCTAATTTTTATTCTCAGTGTTTGGAACTTCATGCTTTGAGCTAAGCACTCTCTGAGGTCCTCAAAGCAGTGTCAGTGTCACTTTATACAGACCTGTGTGCCTTAGGGTGCTTATCTTATATGCATCAAATTTTCAACTTTTGAAGAACTAATATAGGAAAAACACGACTGATATAATCAAAATACCCTAACTATAGATGTATTTTCTTGATGATAAATTATTCTTCCAAGTGGATTAAATATTTAAATTTTATTTTTAAATGTATTTTTAAAGATTTTATTTATTTATTTTTAGAGAGGGGAAGGGAGGGAGAAAGAGAGGAAGAGAAACATCACTGCATGGTTGCCTCTTGTGTGTCCCACACTGGGGACCTGGCCTGCAACCCAGGCACACACCCTAGACCGGGAATCGAACTGGCAACCCTTTGGTTCTCAATCCACTGAGCCATATTAGCAAGGGCTGAATTTCAAAATAATAATAAAATGGGCTGGCATAAATTATGGTGTTATGTATGTGTCTGTGTTAT
>PVKM010048633.1:0-11149 GCA_004027735.1 Carollia perspicillata
GCACTGGGAGAGTGGCCCCGGAGCAATCACCATGAGCTCTCCAGTCACGTCTAGGCAGCCACCGCTTCCTTCCCCTGTGTTCTGCATGGTCATAGCCAAATCGCCACCTCCAACTTTTTTTGCCTGATATTTTAATTTCCGATCCTCTTCTCATTTTTCCATCAGAGGGGAAGTGGGTCACAACAAATTTAAACATTCACAAATGAGATCAATGATAAAAAAGCATTGACAAGTACTAAATCGGTCCTATAAAATAGTATGTAAATTCTAAAAATCAAGTATTTCTCTATCCACATAAATTTTTTACATGGATCTGTAACAAATTCTTCTGAGTTGATTTAGCATGAATTACTCTCTCCAATGTGCCTTACTTGAAAGAGTTATTCATTGTGACCATGAATGTTCACGGCTGCTCACAATTCTTCATTCAGTAGAAACTAGTCCAGGTGAGCAGCCAGGCAAGCCCACAGAGCTGAGACCTGCTAATCGGGTCCTGCCCTCTATCATAGGAGACGTGGGCCAGGCTGCGGGGGAGTGAGCACCTGGAATCCTGCTGCAGATGTCCTGGACACCGAACAGCCTGGGAGGCTGCATGGGCAGCCCAGGGAGGTCTGGGCGTGAAGTCCACTCTTTTGCTCTGTGGCCTTAGGAAATTTATGTAAACTCTGGGCCCTCGGTATTTCCTTTGCAGAATAAAAACAATACTACCTGCTTCACAGAGTAGATAAGAGGATATTAAATAAAATTAATGAGATGATGAATGAATGACTCAAGACTACAGTAGGCATTAAATAAATGCTGGTTTCTAACTCACAGATATATGTGACACTGATAATAATATTGTCCCAATAGCCACAGGGATGTAAAATGCAACATAGGAAATATAGTCAATAATATTATAATAACTATGTATGGCACCAGGTCGGTACTTGGATTATTGAAGTGATCACTTTGTAAATTATATAATTATCTACTGCTATATGAACAGCTGAAACTAATGTGAAATAATATGGAATGTCAACTAATTAAAGAATAACATTTAAAACTATTTGCCCTGGCCAGATAGCTCAGCTGGTTTAGAGTGTCGTCTGGATACACCAAAGTTGCAGGTTCGATCCCTGATCAGGGCACATACAAGAGGCAGCCAATGAACGCATGCACTAAGTGGAATGACATCTCGGTGTTTCTCTCCCTCTGAAATCAATAACTACATCCATCTGTCACAGTAACATTGTCCTACTCAGAGCGGCCCTCAATGCACAAGAGCTAACACAGAGTGACAGTGAGAGGGGCTGGCTGTCCTCTGTGCCTGCATGTCGTTAACAGTTACTGTACAGCTAAAAGAAATCTAAAAAAAACTGAATCTGAAGAATATTCCTATTTTTGAAAGCTTACCTCAAATTTTTATTTTAAAATATCTAATATTTCAATCTTATTAGAGGATCTAATGAAATATTTTGGTCTAATATTGTATTTTAATACCTTGCTACTCAAAATGTGCATCAAGGATTAGCAGCACAAGTGTCCCCAAGAAGCTTGTCAGAAATGCATCAAAACCTACATTTTAACCAGGCCTCCAGCTGAATTGTACAAATGCTGAAGTTTGACAATAACTGGTTTAACAGAGCATATCCTCTCCCAAGTTAACTTTTGTGTGTTTTGTGTTCTTCTATGTAATACCTGGGATGGTATTAAGAACTAGGCTTTTCATTAACAACATACTTTTTAGTAAACAGTATACTTTTTCTTCACATCTTGTCTCCTTCACTCCTAAATTTAAAACCAGTTGTGTAAGAAAGAAATAAAAAACAAAACCAGACTCCTCATCCTTCCATGAAGTTGACATCATCCTTAAAAGATTTAATTACTTAAGGGAGGGAAAAAAACCAACAATATGTAGCTTTGCTTTCTGGAACAAGAAAACAAAACAGCTTATAAGTATTAAGACCTCAAAGTGTGAGATTTAAAAGCCTGTTAATTTTCCAAGGAACTATGTCTAAATCCACCTCACAAGGAACATTCTCTAGGAATAAGTAGTGGTAATTTATAACTAATTTCTCCAGCATCCAAGTTAGATTAATTTTTTTTCCAGAGAGGTATTCACAACTTCACAGAATGTCAGTCTCCTTCAACTATGTCTCAAATATTAAAAAAAAAAAAAAAGACACGAGTGAGAAAATAGCCAGTGGCTTCTACCATGGCTGACATACTTCTTTTCCGTTTGGGAATGGGGCGCTACAACAAGCTACAATAGGTTAGAGTAAGTCCACTTGTTTTATTTACCAAGCTTTTTGAGAGGTACTTACTGGCCTTTTAATGAACTACTCATCTTCCCATAGTATAATTCTTGTTGACAGCTAACATTTTTAGTTCCCTTAACAAATGGAATATATGAAGGCTGGACAAGATGTTTCTTTACCCTCTTTATTAGGGAAACACAGAGATGTGACGGTACCCTTGGTCAGCAGCACCAGGGTCTCCCAACAGGATCAGATCCAGGTGTCCTTGAGTTACGTCATCTGTCTTACCTGTCGGGTCCCTCACTGGCTCCCAGTGCAGGTCACTGTCTTTTTCCCTGATCCACCCGCAAAGCCCATGGTCAAAACTGCAACTGTGTATGAGGACACCTGCGAGGAGAAGACCAGAAAGACAAGTAAACCACAGGCTGGCAACAGCATGTATTTGTTAACAAGGTTATCTGTACTCGTGCTCTCTCCCTTCCGCACTTAACTAACCCACCAGAACTTCTGCCCCGGAGAGCGAAAGGAAATCGCATGAACCCTTCCTCAGCACAACCGTGCCTGTGCGCTCCACTGGAAAAACACAGCACACAGATGTTGCCAAGTTATGACCTTGTTACATCATCGCTTATACAATATGATTTCCTCCCCACAGTTTCCATTAAATGCGGTTTAATATATTTTTTAAAAGATAATGATGACTCAATTATCAGTGCCCAGCTGATTTAACTGCGGAGGAAATCAAGTTGTATATAAAGAAAAAAGATCTAAAATTTTCCCAGGTGCAACCTCACAATTTACAATTTAAAAGTCAGTTTCATGAAAAAAAGGGAAATGATACAATGTCATTCTAATGGTACTAAGGATAGAAGTGTATACCTGGATCATCCTTTGCTTCATCTTCCGCACTGACTCCTCTTTCAATTTCAAATATTTCAAACAAATCATTGGAAGGATGCCGTGGGACTGCAAGAGAGGGAGATGTTTTGTCTTGATGAAGTGTTGATAAAGAGACATTACCTTTAATGGGGGCAGGGGAGAAAAACCTGGGCATTCACTCATCTGAAAGAATGCAAAATATTTAACTGCACTTCACATGAAGATTCACAAAGTTTGTTCTACAGTGATGTACACTGTAATATTTAGCTAGGTACAAATAAAACATGGTTTTCAAAAGTTTCTAATACTCAACATAAAATATATTAAAAGGCCTTCATCTGGAAAGTACATTTTAAAGGAGCTACCAATTACAAATAAAATATTCATCTCTATGAAATTCAAAATTTCATCTCTATGAAAGATGCACTATGAACTCTAGATTAGGGATATTTTCACGGAAATGCCTGGTTTGGCTGTCCGACCACAGCCTCGACCCCCCTCCAGCGAGCACTGCGCACGGGGGCACGCCGATCTGGGTCTCTTACCAGGGCCTGCCTTGCTTCAGCAGGTGCCCTGGCTCCTCTAAGATCAAATCCAAAGGCCTTGCTGCAGCTTGTACAATCCCGCCCCTCCCACCCTCAAGTGCCCAAACACGTCATTCATGTTCAGTCTCTGACTCTGTCCCCAGTTTGAGATGCTCTTCCTGCTAATTACCCGCCAAACTTCTCCTCTTTGTTCATTCCCCGGTGCAAACACCACTGCCTGTGTGAGCACTTTCATGCCCGGGCAAATTAAATTCTTCCCCCTTCTAAGTCATAGACTCCTGTGTCCACACCTCTATTCCACTTTTTCACAGACTTGCACTTATTTACATACATGTGAGTCATACCTGCGAGTCCCTCTGCCAGTCCCTGAGGCCCCAGAGGGCATCAGCCATGCCTTATTAACATGGCATTCCTAGGGTATGACCTGGTGACAGGCACCCCAGAAGTGTTCACTGAACAAAGATCTTGTCAAGATCTTGTCAAGAAACCCATGGACTCTGGTCAACCCTTTTCCTCATGGAAACAAGTGGGGCAGAGCTTAAGTAGACCCTTTTTAAAACCTGCGTGAACTTAAATCATTAGCTTTTCATTCTTTTAATCTGTATTTGATTACCACCCATACGCCAAGTGCTGTGGGAGGCGGCGGAGGCAGGGTGAAAGGGGTGAGCAGGACCAACAAGGACCTGGCCCTCTGGAGCCTACACGCTAATGGGACGGGCAGACAGAAGCTCGAAGGTCAGTGAACCTGATGATTCTGATGGCTGGTAAGGGCCAGGGAGGCAAACACCCCATGATGGCACAGGGAATGGCTAGGGTGAGACCGTGGCGTGTGGGAGCCGTGGTGGGGGTGGGGTGGAGGGTTCTCGGCCAAAGACCAGGGAATACTCCCTTTTCTTTGACAGAGCTTAAATGAATACCTATTTTTATAAGGCAGAGACCCTCTGCCTTATAAAAGGCAGAGTAGAACTCTGCCGAAAGATGTAGAACTCCAAGCAACAGATATTAATCAAAAGGGTTCTTTTTCAATGACATTCCGATTCTTTTTAGCAAGAATTTTTAAAATGAACAATTTCATAATATTTACACTGATATTTTTTAAGCTTACTGCTTTGAAGTTTACTCCTGCTTGTTTCAAAAGTCCAGCCAGTAAAGCCCCTCCCACACACTCACCCATTCCCAGCCTGCCAGGGACAGAGGGGAAAAACCAGTTCCCAGGGAAGCTCTAGGGCCACAGCCTGATTGATTGATCCCAGGTGCTCTAGGGCTGAGGCATCTGCCTTCCCTCTTTCACACCCACATGACTGACAGCAAAGACATCCAATTACAGCTTTTCTTTCTTTGGGCCTCTGAGAGGGTGACTGCCTTTTATCTGCTAGAAATAGTACAACCTTGTAGGCAAGCATGCTTCATTTCTGATGACAAAGAAAGTTAGAACAACTCTATAGAACCATCATTTTATTGTTCCCTTCATCTTGTAATTTATGCAGATTATGTCTGGATTGGAATAGCTCAAATCTTAAAGTGCCATATTTTAGGGATATCATGAGAGCTCCTGAGCTCTCTTTTTTCCGCATGAAGAACTGTCAGAGGGCAAATAGTTCTTGGTGCAGGGAGATCAAAGAGGTCCTCTCTGAGGAAGCTCCTTCTGCATGGAGAGAGGAAGAACATGGAGCCTTCCCAGCAAAGTGTTGGGATGGGGGAAGGGCCAGCACTTCAGGCCTCTGTGCCAAGGAAAGTGCCCAGAACAGTGGGGGAAAGGTGTTCACAGTGGCTGGAGGATGTGGGGAGACAGAAAGCAGCCTAGGATGAAGGAGAAGGGAGAGGAAGGGGAGAGAGCACACATCTGAAAACAGCAACCCAATGAATTAGTCATCTAACAACTTGCAAAGTGTCAGATGGTCCATTAGTCTTTTAGGCACTGGGATTCCAAGAACTGTTTGACTCAGCAGTGGATGATCATACACACCTTTACTTTAATTCACTGGGAAGCATTCCCAGGAATTTAGAGACCTGCAATGCGCCGCAGCTATTGGTTCTTACAACTGTGTGTGCTCTACTCTGTAAGAGTTCATTTAATTAACTCTTTCCTCCTACACACCAGTTTGGATTGCTAACAGCGTCCCACTGCTGTGTCAGGAGAAAATACTAAGTAAAATAAGCAGTGGGAACAAAATCAAACAGTATGATCTCCACTGGGTACAAGAAAAACAGACAAACCAAACATTTGGACTAGAAAAAAGAATGGTAAAAAATACACCAATGTGCTATCCTTGCTGGTGTGGCTCAGTTGGTTGAAGCACCGACCGGTAACCAAAGAGCTGTGGGTTCAGTTCCTCAGGGCACATGTGTAAGCTGCGGGTTCAGTCCCCTGTACAGACACTCGCCGTCCCCAGTCCAGGCGTGGGCGAGCCGGAGCCCGGGCCACGGGTGGAGGACAGTGGAGTGTGGGGGGAGCACCACAGGTCCATGCTTCCCTCTCACAGTGATGTCTCTCTCTCCCTTCTGCTCTCCCTCCTCTCTCTCCAAAAAGCAATGAAAAAAATGTCCTTGGGTAAGGATTAAATCAATAAATATAAATACACCAATATGCTAATAGTGTTAGTCTGGTTATTGGAAAGGAAAGTGATATTTTGTCATTTTGGGGGGTTGTGTTATCTTTTATAATTCTAAATTTTAAAGATCGTTTAGAAAAAGAATTTCGATTATGGAAAAAACTTAACCTGAAACACTGAAAGCAATGAGCTCTGTCAGGAAGCGTGTCCGTGCCCGCCCCCAGCGTCTGTGTCTGCTGCTTGAGTTCGACTGCTCGGAGGGCTCTGGACAGAGACTCCACAGCAGTTGTTAAATAGGAGGCTGTGAAGGTGAACTGTATTTGTGGAATTTGAAAATATTCTTTAATCTAGAGAGCTAGTTGAATCAATGCAGAAAATTTTAATTAAAATAAATGACTAGCTATGCCCAAAACACAAGTATAATCAGGATAGAGTCTGATACCTGATTTTCCTCCTCATCCTCCCCTGCATCATATTTTGGCTAACAGCCAATTTAAATACATATACATATATTTTATAAAAACAAATACATATTAACTGTTTTCTGTAGTTGGACCATTAATTCTCAGAATTAGAATGGCATAATTTCAGAGATTAAAAAAAGGTGAGGAATCTAACAGTGTAATTCCTCTCTTCAGCCATGCCCCTTGTCCCACCCACAGGCTAATGCAAACGAGAAAGTGGTCATCCACTGCGTACCAGGCCCTGGGCTAAGAGCACGTCGTAAAGCAAAGTGCATACGCTTGCCTTCGTAGGATCTATCTACCTTCCAGACGTGAAGACAGACATCTAACCATTTCCCCAAGAAATGAATGCTTTAAACGTGAGGTAGAGGAAGCTATGACAGCACAGGGGGGAGGAGAAAGGGGGCTGGCTGGCCGAGTCAGCAGAGGGAGGACGGAAGCGTGAGAACCTCGTCAAGGTGCTGCTTACACCGGGATGCAAGGGCGGGTGGGTCGCTGTGAGCTGGCACCCCGGAGGACGACGGAGGACGACGGGGTGTGGGGCTGAATCCTCACTGCAGGGGTGCTGCTCTCGGGAGAAGAAGGGCACCACCGAATGACTGAGGCAGGCAGACTGCTGGGCCTTTTAAAGCCCTGTGAAGATTTTGGAGTCTATTCTGGTAGAAACTGGAAGCCTCTGGAATATTTTCACAGAGGAGTGCCAAGACGAGGTACACCATTCTGGCTGTGGCGTGGAGAATGGACAGGAGGGAGAGGATGTCAGAGGACAGTTATGACCAACGTGACCTCAAGAATTAGTCTTGAAAATGTATTACCTACAGTTTTCCTTCCACTGGCCAGTGTTTCCATCTACTAAAAATACCCCTTGCCCAGTGCTTCTTACAACCTTCTGCATGAACTACAAGGGAGGGGTGTACAGGCACCGAAGGAGCCAGCTGGGTGAAAGTGGGGTGTGGTTGGTTTTAGGGACCCAGGATGCTTCCTAATGCCTGGGAGCCCTGGGGCCTGCAAGAATTGGCCAAAGCGAATAAGCAGAAAACTTCTTAAAAGAAAGTCCGGCCCAGCACTTGTTATTAAATATATTTTCCCCATGAATATAGTCATATTAATTAATATATGACCTGAGTTCATAAACGAGGTTTCCCAAATGGTCAGTCGTATATTTTACTCAAAAAGCGCTAGGAGTAAGCACAGCGAGGTGAATGTAAATATTATCATCGGCACCTCCCACGGCCAGCCCGCTACCACGGGGCAGCGAGGCCGATGGAAGCACCGTTCCTGAAAGGGGAGCCTGCAGATTCTGTTTCTGTTCTCGGTGACTCCCGGGACATGACCCAGGCCGCGTCTGGCATTTGCTGTTGAACTAAAAGGTTAAAGGTAACAGTGTTCTAAATTGTCTGCTTCGAGGTTCAGTTCCTCCAAAGAGAATGACACGCATTCCTAATGTTCTGACAGCACGTTCTGGTGGCAAAACCGGGGGATTTTTAGAGACTATGGCGCAGGGAGGAACGACAAGGGCTGTATGAAGCAGCCTTGCCTCTCCCCTTCTCCCCCGCTTTTCCCCTCTTTCCTTCTCCGCTTCCCCGCTCTCCTCTCTTCCCTGCCCCCATTTTACCTCTCAAGATGAAGAACATATGTATTACAGCTTTAAATGGCCAGAGAGAAGCAAACAAAAGGGACTGGAAAAAAGAGTTTCTGAAATTTCCTTAACCACATTAGAGAAAATTCCTAGCTATCTACCGATTACAAGCTATCTACCTAGCTATCTTCCTAGCTATCTACCTATTCCTAAAAAAGGAAAAGGTTGCTGAGCTCCACTGAAATAAGCCCTCTTTGCCAAAGCTTTCATCCCACAGGAGACTCTAAAAAGTTCAAAAAGCACCTTTGGGTGGAGGGTCAATAGAAGAGCTGGAAGAACTTAAATCTCTGGTGAAAGGTGGCACACGGACACAGCCACTCGATACTGAGCCCAGTTTTTGTGCCTCTCCTATTTCTCCTTCAATGAAGCTTCAGAACTACCTCAAGTAGTGCCCAGGAGAACAGAGCATCTAAAAGATGGCTTTTCTGCAGGTATGACCAGAGGGATGACAATGCAACGCTTCCAGATTAAGGGAGCACTTTCTCTCTTCTATGCCAAAGGAACCTTAGAGGTTCGCTCCTGTCAGGACCGCGTCCTGCACACCAGAATGCAGGTGGCGAGCAGACCCCAGTGGGTCTGCTGGCACTGGGCGCAGCGTGGTCTCCTGGGGTGTTCCAGAATCTGCCTGTGGACTGTCGGGGACAGGTGTCAGTGCCCTCACTTTAAAGGAAGAAAGGCGGCTTTGATTTCTGGTATTTATCAGACCCATCATATAACTTTCCCTTCTGGACATTGTCTCTGAAAAGGCTGCTGTCACTATTTGCACAGCAAAGAAGTTGTGGCGATGGTGCCTCTAACCTCACAGCTGTTCACGCAGGTACTATAAACACCCAAACTAACAGGACAGCCCACTTATTTGGTCATAAGAAAGGATATATGAACTTGCAGCTTTCTATTTTCATTTTGTCTGCTCACCTAATAGCTTGTACTTGCAAATCAGCTTGTTTCAAAAGGACCTGGTTAGCCAAAGATAACATTAAAATTGGAATGAACCATAATAAAAAGCATCAGAAAAATATAAACATTTAGAATAACACAAAATAGGGCTGTATTTTTCTGAGGTAAGTAGGAAATGTTATCATTACCATTTAAGTGAATTTAACAGCATAAGTGGAAGCAGTAATAGCTAGAACGCACTGAGTTCTTATTATATGCCAAGCACTGGGGTAGGAGTTCGCTATGCGCTCTCTCATCTAATTTCACAGCAGCCCAACGAGGCAGATGCCATTATTATCCCCACGTCCAGATGAGGAAACAAAGGCGTAGAAAGACTTAATGACATGACTAGAATAGCAGAGTGACTATGAGCACAATACTTTTCATTACAACACTGTAGACAAATGTGCACACAACTTTAAAAAAATCTAATTTCTGCCTTTGGTCACATTCACCAAAAACTCAATTTATACTTTCCAGAGAAAACAATTTTTTTTTGGCCAGGCACTATAGGATCCAATTAAAATACAAATCAAAAATCTTGAAAATGTTCAGAATTCACAGCACCAGATCCTGACCTAAGCATTGACAACTTAGTCCCTCGAAACTCTAGCAGAAATTTAATCTTCAGGGCGATGGCAGGCATCTGTTCAGGGTCTCTGTAGGCTCTGCTGTTTACTAGAAAGCAAACTAGTTTGAAGACCTCTCCAACCCTCAGCAGAAGCAATCTTTTTACTCATCACCACCGAGAATCAGAAAAGAGACTGTATTTCCAGGACTAAGAAAATGTAATCACACCAGCCACAGACTCTCGTCAACTCTGCTGAAGGGCAGTGAGAGACAGAACCTGTGGACAGCCTGCTTGCAGCAAAGCGGCCATCAGTGAAGAGGAAACCATGCTCTCCTTCCTGCATGGCACTTGGAATTTCAACACGTCCTCCTGATTCAGAATAACCTAGCAACACTGAGTCTGGTGTCCGATAGGGCCACTCCTGAGAGCATCTGATACATATTACATTATATTCTATAAATAACCTTTATCTGCAACACCTTTCTTTTTCACTTTCTATAAGCCAGATGTCACATGCTACATTTTAGGAACAACTGCCACACTTAAAAACCTCACAGATGGCTAATTCTGTCTCCATTGAGGAGCCTGTTCTACCGGGTTGGGGCTACCATTATAGTTCTCACAGCCCTGCTGCTCAAAATGTGGTGGGCAGGTCAGCAGTGGGACCTGTGAGCTTGTTAGACGTGTGGAGTCCCAGGTCCTACTACAGCCTCCCTGGGTGGGACGTTCCCTTTTCACAAGACCCGCACAGCAGAGACTGCGCAGTACTTCCCCACACCGTCTGATGTGGTGCATGTGTTGCACTGATGAGGATTCTAATCACTGCAACACATCGGCGGTCCCCAACCTTTTTGGCACCAGGGACCGGTTTGGGGAAGACAATTTTTCCGGGCAGGTGGGAGCGGGGCTGGCAGAGCTCAGGCTCTCACCTGTGCTCACCTCTAGCAGGACATGAGGGGGACAGAGCAGGGCGAGGAGGCGGAGGTCAGGTGAGGTTTTCCTGTGGGTTCCTAATAGGCTGCTGACCCGTACTGGCCCCGGGTTTGGGAGCTCTGTTTCAGATAAGCATCCTAAATTACCACGGTTCAAACCGGCTGTGACAACACTGACAAAAATCTGCTTCCTAGGCAAAGTGGTATCATATTCCTTGTAGTAATCTGAGCTTCCCAGCTAAAACTGGGCACTCCTGACACTGGATTGCAAAGAAAATTTGAGAGGTTAAAAATAGAAGTTAATAAAACCTTTGATGAATTTTTATTTTTATTTTTTGAACCCTAGTCCTAGCAATAGCCCTTACCCTAATTTTGTTTCTTTTCTTTTTTT
>PVKM010048634.1:0-11154 GCA_004027735.1 Carollia perspicillata
AGTGGTGCGGGTCTAGGTGGCAGGGCTGTCTCCACGCCAGACTCTTCTCCAGGCTTCTGGTAGCCAGAGCGAAAGTGTGTGTCCTTAGCTTGGCCGATTGGACTTAGAATCCAATTTCTGTCCTGTACAGTCAAGAACCTTCTTAGCCCAAATTGAGGAAGGTCTGTTGATGGCAATTATCTCTGGGGATCGAATTTATGAGGGTCTATTTTACTGTATTGCTTGAAAAAAATGTATAACGCTTGTATATTGTCAAAAGAAACATGAGCAATTCTCCATTTTGAGGACTGAACCAAACTCCCCTTGAGGGGGACACCTATTAAGGCTGGAATGACTCAATAGCGAATCGACTTCATGTCCAATGGCTTTAGCATCTCTGGGCCTCAGCTTTCCGATCTGTTTCCTTCTTACAAGGGCTCTGTGAAAGTGTATTGCAATTAACTTTCAAAAGCTCCTGTAGAAACCCTAAAGGGTGATGATTATAGCCTTCGAACGTGTATAGGAGGTAGTCTCTTCTGTCCAGGCCAAGGGTGAAGGAGTGACTTCCTCCTCCCATTCCCTAGTACTTCTTTTGCAGTTCCCACCTCCTTCCTCAGCTTGAGAAAAATCTTACCAGCTCAAGTGAGACCCTGGCTGAAACTCTACTCCTCGTGCATTCCTCAAAGCGGCACGGGAGGCTCAGCTCCCTTACAGCTTTTGCCATTACTCACTGGAAGTGTAGGTAACAGTTCTGTGGTTCAGTCTCCCCCATCTTTCCTCTCTCCCCTCCTTGGCTGGGCTGTGAATTCCTTTGGGGACAGGGCCCAGGACTTGCTAATCTTTGAATGTGTCTAATGCCTTACCAAACACTTCACTGATCCCCTTTAGAGGGCCTGGGAGAACTTCGGAGAAAAAACAACGTCCAATTCTGTGCCCAGGGACAGATGACAGCAGAGAGAACATGTCATCTCCTTGTCCCAGCATGACTAGTTTCTTTTCACATAAATCCACAGGGCATGACATGCCAAAGACGTCTCTGCCGTCTTGGAGAACAGACTCTAACCCTCCACAAGGTGGCCCTTTAAGCATGGGGGAGTCAGGGCTCTATCCCAGGTGGGGTTAGCCTGAGGTGGGGTTCAGTCTAAAGGCTGAACTTAGGCAGAGTGTACCTCAGAAAGTACAGTGAGGCCAGGGTTTAAGAGAAGAGGGCTGAAGTCCAGGATAAGGCACTTGTAAGATGTTCTCCCAAGTTTCTTGTGAGCCCGTATAAATAGATAATAAATGGACAGTATAATAGGTGCAGTGATGCTCTGAGTAGTTAAAGT
Source organism: Carollia perspicillata (assembly GCA_004027735.1). Classification (NCBI taxonomy): domain Eukaryota; kingdom Metazoa; phylum Chordata; class Mammalia; order Chiroptera; family Phyllostomidae; genus Carollia; species Carollia perspicillata. The sequence continues at coordinate 1,305 of PVKM010048634.1, forward strand.
GAAAAGTATTCATGTTCATTATCAAGGTTCATCGCTTTCCTTTATCCTTGCTGAGGCCACTCGCAGTGAGCTGGGATACCATCTGCCTTGCTCTGTGTCCTCACCACCCAGGTTAGGTGTTATCTGCCACAAATCCGCCACTTTGCCTTGGGAGCTCTGGCAATGCCAGGCAATCCATCAGCACCTCCTTGTGCTGGGTGATAAGTGATGCCCTGAGTCTCCCAGCTTGCCCCATCCAACCCCCCCATCCAACCCCTACACCCAGCCCCCTGTTCTGGGCCTGGCATTGCTGGCATTGCCAAGGAAATGCTGATGGGGAAATATGGCCACATACTTATTTTTGAACAAGGGTCTCTGATTTTATTTATTTATCTTTAGAGGGGAAGGGTTAGGGAGAGAAATATCAATGTATGGTTGCCTCTTGTGTGTCCCCCGCTGGGAACTGGCCTGCAACCCAGGCATGTGCCCTGACTGGGAATCGAACTGCGATTTTCGTTCGCAGGCCTGCGCTCAATCCACTAAGCTACAGGGCTCACGTCTCTTTTTAAATAATTATTTTATCTTTTCAGATTGTAAAAGTAAAGCATTTATGATGCAAAATGTAGAAAAGGCAGTAAAGTAGAAAGACTTAAAAAATAACCACAGTCCCAACAAGTATTTTAACAGTTGATGTGTTTCATTTCCTTTTTAAAAAATACTTTTTAAATTTTTAAAAATTATTTTTAGAGAGGGGGGAGGGAAGGGAGAAAGAGAGAAATATCGATGTGCAAGAGAAACATCCATTAGTTGCCTCTCAGACACCCCCAACCAGGAACCTGGCCTGAAACCCAGGCATGTGCCCTGACTGGGAATCAAACCAGCAACCCTGTGGTTCACAGGCTGGTGCTCACTCCACTGAGCCGCATAGGCCAGGGATCATTTCCTTTTTTTCAAAATGCATGTTTACATAGTCAGTATTGCTATATTGTGTGTGTGTGCGTGTATGTGTGCACACATCTATATGTAAATTTTGTTCTGTTTGGGCGCTTAACATAATAATAACTTGATACTTAAAAGCCTTCTTGCTTTTTCTTAAAAAATTTAAAAATATTTAAATAGGTAATACATGAGCACGATACAACATTCAAAGGGCATAAAAGGAAATACATAGCTGAATAAAACTTCCTGATGAAAATTTTCTGTTCTTACTTAGAGGCAACTTCTGATACTCTCCTTCTAGAGATATTTTACTCTTATAAAAATATCCATGCATATGCATATTCCTTTTCTTTAGAAACTCAAAACAGTGTTCTGCACCTTGTCCTATTTACTTAGCTCCCGATATTTCAAGGGTCGTTCCATAACAGTCCGTGTAAAATAGATCTCATTCTGGTTAAATGGTATTTCATTGAGATATTATGTACATAAAGTAAAATGCACAACTCCGACCTGAAATCACCATTTTACAAATGCACACACCTGTGTGACCATCACCCACATTAAGATGTAGAGCATTTTCTTGTAGTGACTATGTATGGTGCCAGGTGGGCCCTGGGCATAGCAGGGGGAGCACTTTGTCAAGTACGTGATTGTCTGACCGCTGTGCTGCGCAGCTAACACTAATACAAAATCATATTGAATGTAAACTGCAGTTGAGAAATAAAAATTTGTGTAAACAAATTTTAAGATATAAAAAGTTTTCATCACCGTAGAAAATTCCCTGGTGCCCTTTTTCAGTCATTACTTACCCTGCTCCCCTGAAATCACTACTTCAGTTTCGTTTGTCTTTTAAATGCTTGATATTTGCAGTCTTTTATTTTTTTAAGATATTTTAGTTATTTACTTTTAGAGAGAGGGGAAGGGGGGAAGAGAAACATCAATCAGTTGCCTCTCACACGCCTGCAGCTGGGAACCTGGCCCACAACCCAGGCATATGCCCTGACCGGGAATCGAACCAGCGCCCTTTCGGTTTGCAGGCTGGCACTCAATCCACTGAGCCACACCAGCCAGGGCTGAAAGCACTGTTTTGGTTTCTATTACCAAAAAATAGTTTTGCCTACTTTAAAGTTTAAATATACAAAAAAGAAGCCAGACAAATGATACCATTTTGCAGTTAACGGTGTTTTTTAAGAGTCATCCATTGCACTTTATGTACCAACAGCATGTTTTTATTACTAAGTAGGAGTCCACTGTATGAACACACCCTAATTTCTCGGTCCCTTCTCCAGTTGATGGACATTTGGGTTTTTTCCACCTTGATTCTAATATAAATAAAGCTACTGTGACCATTCTTGTGCTAACATTTGGTTTGGGGTATATAACCGGGAGTGGAATTGCTGGGTCATAGGCTAGGTGTACGTTTATGTGTCTTAGGAACTACCAAACAGCTTGCCAAATTGGCTGTATAATTTTACAGTCCCACCGGCAGTGTATGAGAGTTCCAGTTGCCCCACGTCTCAGCTATCAGTCCTTTAATTTCAGCCATTCTGGTGGGTGTATAATAATCTCTCCTTGTGGCTTGAATTTGCAGTTTCCTGATGGTTCACGAAGTTGAACATCTTTTTTTTTTAAACATGCTCACTAGCCATTTGGTTATATTCTTTTCTAAGTGTTTCTTCAAGCATTTTGCCCACTTAAAAAAACTGTCATCTTATTAACTTACAGGAATTGTTTCCATATACGTGCTATGAATCTTTTACCAAATATTTGTATCATAGATATTTTCTTCTAGTCTGTGGCTTATTTTTTTCACTTTTGTAATTGTGCCTTCTGATTAGCAGAAGGTTTTCATTTTGATCATGTGAAATGTATTCCTTTCCCCCGCCTTTTGTGAGTAACACCTTCTGGGTCCTTATATGCAGAGAGCAGGGGTCTTTCTCCAAGGGTACGAGAGAGGAAACAGACATGTGTGGTTATGCAGATTACTCAATTACATAATGAAAACCTTGGCAAGCCCCTGGTAAACTTTAAAGGAGGATGAGAAATGTAGATTTTATATAGAAGATTTGTTTGAAGCTGGAGCAGGAAGACTGAAGGGTATAAAGGCAGTTGGAGCATCCCAGCAAAAGATTAAGAAAAAGGGCTGTATGCAGATGCGAATCCTCTGTGCAGGCGAGTAGACATAGCACTGTGCGGAAGGGCGGGGGTAGAGAGCAGGGGCCTTCTGGGAAGCTGGTGATCCTGACACCGTGGCTGGTGTCTGGAACACAGACTGTTTCCCAAGACAGCAGAATACCAGGAATCGGAAGTGGTCGGAACAGATGTGGATGTTGGCGTGTGTCAGTGACTTCATGCAGTCTTCAGGACGGTCCTGGAGGAGAGACGAGACGTGGGCTGAGACACCCTGTTTTAAAAGCAGGTGAAATATGCTCTTGCTGAGAATGGTTTGCAGTCCAAGTTTATTGGAAGTCCTATGATTTGGAGCCTTGGAGGGCAGGAAAAGCTGAATTCTCTTCCCCAAGAGAGAGCACCGGCAGAGAGAAGAGACGGCCGAAGACCAGTGTGAGCAAGAAGACCAGCCTACTACCTTGCAAAGCTTTAAACAGTTACTGCCTGCAATGAGGAAAAATGTGGGGGCAAGGAAGAGATTACAAATGGTCTCTCTGTACCTTAGGTGCAGATTTGGAATAGCAAGGAATAGGCAAGGCGTAGAGGCCTGTGGTTACCAGAATGGATTTCCCACTCTCCAAGTTTATGTCTAGACTGGATGTCTGGAATTGACTGGAAAGAACAGAAAACCTTTAAGTTTTTGAGGTCTTGTGGGCAATTCAGTTTCTTTAAAAATCTGGCTGATAATAACTGGTGAGTTTTACCTCCTGTGACCACCCCCAGGCTTGTGAATATTAACCCCGCTCAAGGGGTTCGCCCCTGGGGTGTCCTGTTCTAGAAAGAGGCATGGGTGTTACTAGGTAGTTTTGGAAACGGGATTCACACCCAAAGCTCTGTCTCTCAGAAAGGAGCTGAGCCACCGCTTATATATACTACTTGTTAATATTAATGTTGATTTCTTCTTCAGTTGGCTAAACTTCTCTGGTTGGGTTTGGGTGAAGCTCCTCTGACTACAGCTGCACTTGCAAAATACTGTGCTGCGTTTTATAGAACATTTTGTAAGAATGGCATTTAGTAAGAACTGCCTGGACCTTGAGAGCCTTGTCCTGTCTAACATTACTGCACATAAAATGCATGTGCTATTATTACATGAAGTGACTGCACATGTTCATTAAAGCTAGAAAAGCTTTGCAATATAATTTTTTTTAAAGATTTTATTTGTTTATTTCTAGAGAGAGGGGAAGGGAGGAAGAGAAACATCAATGTATGGTTGCCTCTCATGCACCACCCCCCACCCCGCCCATCAGGGACCTGGCCTGCAACCCAGGCATGTGCCCAGACTGGGAATCGAACCGGTGACCCGTTGGTTCGCAGGCCTGCACTCAGTCCACTGAGCCACACCAGCCAGGGCACCATAGAATCTTTATGACAACAGTAGAAAGAGGTCTATGTGTTCAATTCCAATTTGGGGGAAAAAAGATGGCCAGTCTATATCCATAGCTGAGAAATGCTAATTTAAAGTTAAATCGATTTCTTTACTACAGAACTTCTCAGAGCCTTTACTCTGCTAATGTGAATTGCAATTTTTTTGAAATTTATTTGACCATTGATATGTGTGTGTGTATTGATTTGTTGCATTGATTTATTTATTTACACACTCGTTGATTGTTTCCTGTATGCGTCCTGACCAGAGATCCAACCCACCAGTTTGGTGTATCAGGACAGCACTCTAGCCAACTGAGCTGCCCAGCCAGGGCCTGAAATACTTTGCATGAAGTTTTATTAATGGCTTACAGACATGTCTTCAGAGATCCTGAACCACCCTCGGCCATCTTCGTAGGAAAGAGAGGAAACCATAAAGCGGGGCTAGGTCAGCGGTTGTAGGGCCTGCGGGCTCCAAAGATGACGGAGCGCCTTTCTCAACAACACGTGGTGGCCCCGTGCTGCAGGTGACATGGGTCTTGGGTAGTCAGTAACTGGTCTCCAGTCCCAGGAACTGAGTGCCTTGCCACCACACTCAGATTGTTTATCATGACACCTTGGAGTGGGGTCTCAGTTCAACCCCTGGCATTCTGGAATGTGTCTTTGTGGAAGCAAGTCTGATGCCAGGAAAACCTTTGTTCTAGCAGACAGCAGACGACCCACTGCTCCCCTCCCGCCCTCCAGCTGCCTGAATCCCATCCATCTTCCAGGCTCCGATAAGCTCAGAGCTGTCCTCAGCTGCCTGGGCCATGTGACTTCTCCCTCCCCTGATCCTCTGACCCTGGCTGTCCAGTGGTGCTAGTGGACCGAACTGAATCAGGCTATGACCTCCTCAAGGCAAGGACCACGGGCTATTCCCATCATCTGAATCCGAAAGGTACAACCAAATAAAAATTTGTGGATGACAGTGATGCTGGAGATGATGCTCTGGCTGTTACATAATTGCCACCAAATAACCCTCAAGGACCCAGCAGCCAGCCTGTCTTTAGACTGAAGATACGAACCCTCCTTCCTGTCAGATCTAAGGAAATGATGTGAGATACTGTATGTACAAATGCTTCATCAACAGTAAGGCATTGAACAAATAAATAATCTTCATTAATATGGTCTCCATTGCCCTGATCAGTGATTGGGGCTAATGACTGGTGGCCTTCAACTGGTCTTTCCAGTAGTTGAATCCACCCCATTTGCCCTACATACTGTGGTTTGTTATAATGTTCATCTTTTTAGGAGCCCATTGTTTGGTAGCCTGACCACTGGCCCCACTGCTGCAGACACCCACAACCGGTGGACCTGGCGCGTTCCCGATGTCTGGGCACCTTTACGTGGAGCACTGGAGGTGGTTCTTGAAGTAGTGGAGAGCCAGCTTGAACTGGATTTGGGCATTGGTGTTGGTCCGGTATTTGCTGTAGGTCTTCTCCAGGGCGGCCAGCTCCGGGTCCACCTCTGACTCGTGGGCCTGGTGACCTATGATCACGTCTGGGCAGGACCCCACGAGCAGGCTCCCAAGCCCGTCAATAAAGAACTCTGCCAAGAGACGGAGAGCAGGAGAAGGAAATGTGAGCTTCAGCCAGAGACCCAGGGCCATATTACAGGTCTGGGAGGAGAGTCAGGGGGAGGAGACACAGTTCATGCCCTTAAGCGAGGTTCAGCCTCCTGCAGAGCCACCTGGCCAAGCTAATTTGGAAGGAAATCAATAAGCTCATTTCTCAGACAAAGATATGGGCAGAGAGGCAGAGAAACACAGGTTAGCTTTCCAGCTGGACAGACTGTGGACTCCAGGACTGAGGGAATAAGAGGGGAAAGAGAGAGGGCAGTTAACCAGTTGCAGATAAATATAGAAAAGGATTTTAGGGAAAATGAGGATAGGAAGCAGAGGGGGAAAGAGGCGTGGACAGAGCTACTGCAGGTGGGTGGGAGTGATGAAGGGGAAAGGTGTCTCAGATAAGCAGGAATAGCCCGCAGGGGCAAGAAGTCACGGAGAAGGCGAAGAGGGAGCCAAGAGAGGCCAGGAGCTCCTTAATTTGGGATGAAAGGGAAAGGAAACACAGTCGCCGGGCAAGCGGCTGTGATCAGTGGAGCATGCTACGGAAAGAACAAACTTCTAAGGTCAGCTCATAACCCCGCGGCCACCCTCCCTCCTCCTCCAGCCTCCCCACCTGAATGAGCCACGCGCTGCAGGCGGGGGTCGAAGCCGACCCTCAGCAGGCGGTCTGTGTGGGCCAGGAAGAAGTTGACCACGCCGCTGGTCACCACGCAGGTGGGGAAGCCGTCCAGGCGCCGGAAAGACCCTACCCTCTTGTGGAGACAGTCGCCATTGTCACTCTGCTCCAGCAACAGCTTAAACTGGAACACGTTTCCAAGCACACTGCCTCCTACCTAGCCCGTGGGCAGAGAAATCCACGTTAGAGAACACAGACTCCACATCCATCTTGCCTCTGCGAGGACTGACCCTCAGTTACAACAAGAATCACACCCTTTCCCTATCTACCCTTCATACTGTCCCTCAGTCACTCTCTCTCCTTGCTGTTGCGGCCACAGCCTTCAGCACAGACTGCTGGGTCCTTTGATCCTTCGTTCCTACTCACCCCAGAAAATCTGGCTGGTGAGAGCAGAAAGCACTTATGCCAAGTCGAAAGGGCAGTCAAGCTCGTCCTTTCCAGGAGAAGGTAACTCACTCCCTTCCATTAGGAGGAGCAGTATTTGGGTGCAGGCAAGAGCCCGCATGCGCAGTGGTCCATGCGTGGAGTCTCCTCTGTTGGGCTTCTTGCAGCTTCCTGCAGTTTGTCCTCCCACTCTCTGCTCCCCACTCACCTCTCTGAGCAGCTGTCCCTGCACGCATGGGGGCCACGTGCACTTACATACCTGAGCCCCAGCAGAACAGGACAAATGAGTACGTCTATTCCCGAACCGTCATAATCATTCAAGATGGCAGAGCAAAGCCTACTGCTGTCCCCCATCACCTGTTCTTCCCTCCATCCTTTTCATCAATGAACCATCTGAGTTTCAAGTAGATCATATTAAGATCCAGTTAGTTCACTCTCCAGCTAAAGAAGAAATTTCCCCATCTCCTTTGCAAGGTCTGACCATGTGGCTAAGTCCTGGCTGATGGGCCCTGATTTTAGATAGATCACGTTTTTCCAAGTAAATGGTCTTCTACTTCTTCGCTCCCCTTCTCCTCTGGCCTTGCAGCTGAGGCCCCGAGGGTGATGGAGCAGCAAGAGAAGGAAGCTGGTCCAGGATGACCTCGGAGGCAGGGTCAAGTGCCAGCTGGGATTCCAACACGTGCGGAGCCACACCTTCTCTCCCATTTACGCTGTTGATCTGGTCTCTGGAAGAGCAGCCGAGAGACTGGAGCGGTCACCTGGAGGCTCTGGGGACTGTCCCTCTGGGGTAAGAGTTGGCTGTGGCCACAATGGCACTCATCCATTTTCTTGCTTTTTTTTTTAAAAAACAGCTTTTGTTGAGATATCTTTGACATGTTAAAATTGTACATATTTAAGGTGTACCGCTTGATGTTTTGACATATATACACACTGTGAGAAGGTCACCGCAGTCGAGCTACCTGACCTGTCACTTTAACGTAAGTATCCCTGCGTGTGCTGAGACGACGTAAGATCTGCGCTCTCCGGAAGTTCCGGAATACGGTGCAGCACCGTTCCCTACCGGCACCTTTTTCTTCTCTGTTCTGCATGTGCATCGACTTTTGATGTTTTTGTTATTTTCTTCCCCTGAAAATGTCATGAGGGATGAGTGTGCTTTTAAAGCTGTGTACCATTTACACTGATTTTCGAGGGGCGTGTGGCAGAATCGAAGCGCTGCATGCTCTTTCATCCCACACCACGCCAGGGAGGAGGGTACAAGTGACGCATAAACACATCATTTGGAAGATGGAACCATGGTGGATTTGGGGTGAGGCTATCCTTTTCTCCAGGAAAAGTAAGTACGGAGACAGAAACAGAACTCGCACGTCTCCCAAGCCCTGGGGCGATGCTCTGAACCCCAGAGCTGCGCTGGCCCTCCCTCTCCTGCACCGGCCCCTCTCCCTCACCTTCCTTCCCTGCCCTCTTCTCTCTTCTCTTCTCCTCTTCCCGCACATACTTTCCTCTCTTCCCTTCTCCTCTCCTTCCCTCTCTTGGCTGTTTCTACAGGTTGCAACTGAGGTAAAACGGGCAACCCTTCCTTACCACATCCAGCTCAGTTTTCTCCAGAACATCCACCAGCATCTCAATCTTGGTCTTGTTGGTGAAGAGAAAGTCATCGTCCACCCAGAGAACGTATTTGGTGGTGACCTGAGATATGGCCAAGTTCCTACCAGCAAACCAGCCCTGCAGGCGGAATGAGGCTCGATCAGTGGTCGCCAGGAGAATAATCACACGGGGGAGCTTTCTCATTCCCAATGGCTATAGGCTGCGCCCCGGACGAATTAAGTCAGACTTTGTGGGAGTGAATCCAATATACAACCGTGGTTCAGAGCCACTGGGTTAAAGGGAGTCCATGTCTCAGGGACACAGGAAGAAGGACAGTGACGCTGTGGACCTAAGACAGAAAGACTAGAAAGCCCTTTCTTGGCCCCGTGGCCAGTATGGCTGGATTGAAGCCCTTCTCCATCTGACAGAATCTCTGTGGCTTTCCTTTCATGTCTCCTTAAGGTGCCTGGAAGATGTTGGAAGGAGGGACTCTCTGGTGTGTACAGTATCCGCTTCCTTCTGTGTGTCTCTGGAGGAAGGTGTGTGGCAGAGAGAGACAGAGAGATAGTCGCTCCAGCTGGGGTGGAATCACGGGGATGAGCAGTTTCTCTGCTGTTGGAGCCGTATGTCAGGACTCCTTGGGACGTCAGACACCTCAGATCACTTAGAAGGACCTCAGTCAACTTCCGCATCGAGTGTGAGGAAGGTCAGATGAGCCACCCCGTTGATGCAGACAAGTGAGAGTGGCCTGATTTCTCTGAATTTAGAGTCAGCGAGGGGACCCAGAGAAGAGTCTCACTCCTTCCCACTCAGGACCTGGCCGCCTCGGGAAGGCCACTGAAGCAGCCCCGTCCAGGGTGGCACCTGACTCTGGGGCCCCCTCGTGTCTCCCCATCTGGGAGGGACATACCTTCCCAAAGGGCATGATGTAGTACTCCACGTGGCTGTCATTAATTTTCAAAGGTTCCTTGCTGTCATCAGCCACGATCACGGTCAAGTCAGGGTAATACTCACGAAGACTCCGGAGCATGGCCATGAGCTTGTGGGGACGGAGGAAAGTTTTGGTGGCAATAGTCACCAGGTCTCTGAGTTTCCTCTCTGGGCAAGAAAGGGTAGATGTCAGAGCACTGTCTTTCGAGAAGCCTCACTGT
>PVKM010048635.1:0-11137 GCA_004027735.1 Carollia perspicillata
CTAGTGGTGGTGAGCATCCTTCCATATGTCTCTGGGCCCCCTGTATGTCCTCCTTGAAGTATCTGTTTGGGTCATTTGCTCATTTTTTAATTGGGTTTTGTCTTCCTGGAGTGGAGTCTTTTGAGTTCTTTATATATTTTGGATGTCAAACCCTTGTCTGGGGTACCATTTGCAAATACATTTTCCCATACATTTGGTTCCGTTTCATTTTACTGGTGTTTTCTTTAGCCATGCAGAGGCTTTTTTATTTTGATGAAGTCCCATTTGTTTATTCTTTCCTTTATGTCCCTTGCCCTAAGGGACATATCAGTGAAAATTTTGCTGTGTGGAATATCAGAGATTTTTCTGCCGATGTTCTCATCTAAGACTTTTATGGTGTCATGAAATACATTTAAGTCTTTTTTCCATCTTTAGTATATTTTGGTATATGGTGTAAGTTGGTGGTTGAGTTTATTTTTTTTGCATATATCTGTCCAGATCTCCCAACACCATTTATTGAAGAGGCTTTATTTACTCTGTTTTATGCTTCTGCCCCTTTGTTAAATATTAATTGATCACAGAGACTTGGGTTTATTTCTGGGCTCTCTATTCTGTTCCACTGATCTGTGTGTCTATTCTTATGCCAGCACCAGACTGTTTTGATTACAGCGGCCTCGTAATATAGTTTCATATCTGGTATTATGATCCCTTCTACTTTCTTCTTCTTTCTCAAATTGATGTGGCTGGTTGGTGTCATTAATGATTCCATATTAGTTGTTGAAATGCTTGTTTATAACTCTAAGATACATCATTCGTATTTTAATATGGATTGAATTGAGTCTATGAATTGCTTTAGGTAGTATGGACATTTTAATGATGTTAATTCTTCCAATCCATGAAAATGGTATATGCTTCCTTGTATTTGTGTCTTCCTTAATTTCTTTTTTCAGTGTTGTGTAGTTTTCTGAGTCTTTTATCTCCTGATTAGGGTTAATCCTATGTACTTTATTTTTCTTCTTGCTATAACAAATGGGTATTTTTCTTGATTTCTATTTCTGATATTTTATTGTTGAGGTAAAAAATGCCTATGAATTACAAATATTTAGTTAGTATCCACCTGCTTTGTCAAATTCACTTATTAGTTCAAGTAGGTTTTTGGTGTACGCTATAGGATTTTCTGTGTATACTATCATGTCATCTGAAAATAATGACATTGTTTCCTCCTTTCCAATTTGGATGCCTTTTGTTTCTTTTTCTTGACTTATTGCTGTGGTTAGGACTTTCAATACTATGTTGAATAGAAGTGGTGAAGGCATACATCCTTGTATTGTTCCTGATCTTAGTAGGAATGATTTTAGTTTTTGTCTATTGAGTATAAGGTTGGCTGTAGGTCTCTCGTATATGGCCTTTATTTATTATGTTGAGGAATGCTCCCTCTATTCCCACTTTGCTGAGTGTATTTATCAAAACTGAGTGCTGCACCTTATTAAATGCCCTTTCTGCATATATTGATATAATCATGTGATTTTTGTCTTTCCTTTTGTTTATGTGATGTATTACATTATTGATTTGTGAATATTTTACCATTCTTGCATCCCTGGGATGAATCCCACTTGATGATGGTGTATGATCTTTTTCAAGTATTGCTGGATGTGGTTTGCCAATATTCTCATGAGTATTTTAGCATCTATGGGTCATCAGCAATATTGGCCTAGAGTTTTCTTTCTTTATTTGGGTCCTCTCTCTTTTCCTGTTGTTGAGTTTGGTTAAAGGCATGTCAATTTTGTTTATCATTTCATACAACCAACTCCTGAATTTATTGATCCTCAGAATTGTTCTTTTAGACTCTATTTTATTTAATTCTGCTCTGACCTTCATTATTTGCTTCCTTCTACTTGGTCTGGGCTTTGTTGTTTTCCACCAGTTCTTGTAGATGTAGTGTTAGGTTGTTTATTTGAAATATTTCTCTTTTTTAAATAACCCTGTATCACTATGAACTTCCCTCCCAGGACTGCCTTTGCTGAGTCCCATAAGTTTTGGACCGTTGTGAATTCATTTCCATTTGTTTTAAGAGACATTTTCATTTATTCTTTGATCTCATTCTTGACTCATTCATTGTTTAATAGCATGCTATTCAATCTCCACAACTTTGAGTGACTTGAGTGTTTTGAGTGTTTTTCCATGGGGTTGGTTTCTAGTTTCAGTCCCTTTTGGTCAGAGAAAATGCTTGATATGATTTCAATTTTTTTTGAATTTGTTGAGGCTTGTTTTGTGTGCTATCATGTGGTCTACCTTTGGAAGTGTTCCATGTGCATTTGCAAAGAATGTGTATTTTGCTTCTTTGGGATACAGGCTCTATGTAGATCAGTTAAATCCATATCATGTAGGGAATTGCTTAATGCTACAATACCTTTGTTGATATTTTGTTTGGAAGATTTGTCCATTTTTGAGAATGGGGTGTTAAAATCCCCTACTATAATTGTGTTGCTGTCGATATCTTTCTTGAAGTCCTCCATAATTTTCTTTATGTATTTGGGTGCTCCTATGTTTGGTGCATATATATTTACAACGTTTATCTCTTCTTGGTGGATTCTTCCCTTGAGTATTATGAAGGGACCTTCTGGGTCTCTCTTTATAGCCCCTTTTTTTAAGTTTATTTTGTGAGGTATTAGTATTGAAACCTGGCTTTTTTTTTTAATTGTCCGTTTGCTTGGAAAATTTGTTTTCAGCCCTTCACTTTCAGTCTGTGTAGGTCTTTTGTTCTGAGGTGGGTCTCTTGTAGGCAGCATATATGAGTGGGTCATGCTTTCTTACCCATTCAGCTATTCTATGTCTTTTGAATGGAGCATTTAATCCATTTATGTTTAAGGTTACTATTGATAGGTACTTATTCATTGCCATTTTTGTACCTGTGTTCCTCTCTCTCTTTTTCTTCATTTCCTTAATGCAGTCCCTTTAGCATGTCTTGCAGAGCTGGTTTGGTGGAAGTGTATTCTTTTAGATTTCCTTTGTATGGGAAGCTCTGTATTTGGCCTTCTATCTTAATTGAGAGCTTTGCTGGATAAAGTAGTCTTGGTTGCAGGCCTCCGTTTCTCATTACTTGGAATATGTCTTGCCATTCTCTTCTGGCTTGGAGCATTTCCATTGAGAAGTCAGCTAGTAACTTTATTGGTGCTCCCTTGTATGTTACTTCCTGTTTCTCCCTTGCTGCCTTTCAGATTCTCTCTTTGTCTTGGAATTTTGCCATTTTAATTATTATATGTCTTGAAGTGGGTCACTTTGGGTTCCTCTTGATTGGGAATCACTGTGTTTCCTGGATTTGTGTGATTTTTTTCTCTCGTCAAATTAGGTAAATTTTCCATCATTACTATTTCAAACACGTTTTCTATCCCTTGTTCTTCTTCTTCTGCTTCTGGTATGTCTATTATATGGATACTGTTACACTTCATGTTGTCCTGCATTTCCCTTAACCCCTCTTCATTCTTTTTCAGCCTCTTTTCCTTTTCTTGCTGTTTCTGGTTTTTTTCCTACCTTGTCCTCCAGCTCACTGATCTGATCTCATGCTTTATTGAGCCTGCTTCTGATTCCTTCTACTGTGTTCTTCAATTCAGAAATTGTATTCTTCATTTCCTCTTGGCCCTTGTTGATAGTTTCTGTTTCCTTTTTCATGTTGATATAGTTTGCAATGAGTTCATTGTAGTTTCTGGTAATTCTCTGTGAGCCCATTGAGCTTCCTCATAACCATTGCTTTGAACTCAGTATCTGATAGTTCATTTGTCTCTGTTTCATTTAGTATCCTTTCTGAGGATTCCTCCTTTCCTTTCATTTGGGGATCATTTCTTTGTCTTCCCATTACTTGTGAGACTCTTCTTGTTAGCCTCAGCTTCTTAAATTGATCTGTTCTGACTCCCTGGGTTTATGGTGTGAACTTCTATGGTAGAATACCTGTGAGATTCAGTGTTGCCATCTTCTTGATCTCCTGAGCTCACTGGTCTTAAACTGTCATTTATGTTGGCTCTGTGTTTGTCTTTTGGTTTTGATTGTTGTTGGGTCTTCTTTGGTGGGTCCTTCCCACCAGCTGGTTAACTGAGGGTCACTCTGCCCACCACCTTTTATATTTTGTTTTGCTGGTGTGGACAGGTTGTGTTGAAGCTGGTTCTTCTGGGTGTACAAGATTTTGAAGGTTCTCTCTTGCTCTTGTTCAGTTGTTTGTTTTGGGTAATTTCTCCACTATTTAGTTGTATTTACAGATAGGTCCTGGGTTGAGTTACTGTGGCTTCTACTCCCTCCTTCACCTTATTCCTTTGTTATCTGTTGGTGGGTTTCCTCTTCTAGCAGGTATCCTGGTGTTCACAGTTTCTACCTACTCTTTTTTTGTGATCATTTGGAGGGGGAAGGCAAGCATGAGTGTATTAAGACAGCAAGAGTGTAGTCTATGATATTTACAGTAGCAGCTAGTAGAGAAGAGATAGGAGATCTTTTGTATATACATAGTGTTAATTGTGATATTCCACCCAACTAGCCACATTTTAGAAAGGGTGGAAAGAAGATAAGACTCTTGTTGGGTGGGAGGGATCATGAGTTGGATCTAGAAAGCAGTGAGCTTGTTTGAGGTCATATTCTGAGGTAAGGTGAGAGTAAAGGATAGAACGTAAGGGTAGTGTGTAAGAGAATGGAGTTAACCACAACAATAATAGAGTTCAGGAAACCATGAAGTGGGCTATGATCTTAGACAGCTGATATGTAGTATTTATGAATGTATGGAATAGCTATTATTTACAATAATAATGGAGGAATGATCTATGGCATAATCTGTGTGATCTGGATAACAAGAATAGGAAGTATAGGACCTTGAGTAGTGTGATAATGGAACATAAGTGAAGTGAAGGACAGTAAATTAACAATACACTATGAAAGAGAGAACAGGGGAAACCCGTCAAACAATACAATTTAACTATCCAAGAGAAGAAGACTAAACAGAAAGAGGAATACAAAAATACTATTAAAGTAAAAGATGTCATAATAATGAAAAAATAATAATACAAATATGTAATAACTTTCAGGTTCTCTGTACAAAGTGAGATTTGTCTCACTGTCTCAGCTGTTGGGATGACCCTTCTTTGGGTCTAACTCTTGCCTTTTCACAGTTCCAGGTTTTTTTTTCTTACTTGTGGGAATTTAAAAAAAGAAGAATAAGAAGAAGGGAGGAAAGAAGAAGAGAGAAAATGGGAAAGAAATGAAGAAGGAATAAAATAAGAAAGAAGGAAAGATAAGAAAAAGGAGTTGAAAGATGAAAAAACTAATAAAATTTTTAAAAAATAAAGAAGTACTTAAAAAAAAAGAAGCCTCTTGCTGGCTTCAAACTGTCTAAACTGGTTTTGCTGGTCTTTATGGCTGCAGCAGGCTGAGGGGAGATTGGTTTTGCTTTTCTCCCTTCCTGATCTGCACTCAGCCTCCAGCCCAGCTCCACAGAAGTCTCCCGTCTTTCAGGTTCCACAGGTTCTGGCACCACTCTCTCCAGGGCTAGCTGTTGCCTCTCCCAGCTCCCTGGGGCTTTGAGTGTGGGAGCCAGGCCTGCCACAGATCGCACTCTCCCTGGGTTACAGGCATGTACACTGGACCAGGCTGCCTCAGGTCCCTCAGGTTCAGGTGCATACTCTTCCCAGGGCTCTGGGAGTGCTCAGGGCCTTCCTCTCTACCTCGGAAGTGCTACTCAGCTGGGTGGGGAGGAGGCCAGAGTGGCTGCTGAAGGAGAATTCCCTAAACAGTGTCTCTTTTTCACTTCTTCTTTTTGAGAAATTACTCCAATTCAAACCTTCAGCTCTGTACCAAGGCCTGGCCTCTCGCACATCCCAATTCTCCAACCACTATAGGGTTCAGGACCTGTCACGGCCCAATTCTCAACTCTCCCCAGACTCTGTAGGTGTTCACAGCCCTTTTGTGTTTTGCCACTTAGTCCTTATTCCCCTCTCTGCAACTTGAAGCAACCAGGTCTCCCCAGGTGCTGCTCAAACCTTGTTTGGCAGGGGAGGGAGCTGTTGACCCAGCTCTCTCTCCCAAGAACCCTGTGGCAGACCCAGTGGGTACCAGTCCTGGTGCTGCAGCCGCCCTAGTCCCTGGGACCTTATTGTCCTAAAGTACTCCCCTCACAGTCTGGTTTTTCAATGTCTTCTACAATTTTTGGTCTCTAATCTTCATATATGCTGGGGTACCGTTGGCTGTTTGCTCTGTTCCTCAGAAGACCAGCTAGGTTTTTCTCCCATGTGTAGGAGGAAGTAGAATCCACTCCCTCCTACCTTGTGGCCATCTTCAGACTCTGTATCTTCCTCAATTTCTTTATTCAGTGTTCAATAGTTTTCCAATAGAGGTCTTTTATCTCCTTGGTTAAATTTTTAGGAATTTTATTTTTTTGTTTCTGTAGTAAATGTGATTTTTTTCCCTTAGTTTCTCTTTCTGATAGTTAATTGTTGGTGTACATAAATGCTATCAATTTCTGAATATTGACCTCATTCCTGCTACTTTGCCAAATTCACTTCTTAGGTTCAGTAGGTTTTTAGTGTAGCTTATAAGATTTTCTATGTATACTATCATATCATCTACAAATAATGAGTTTTACTTCCTCTTTTCCAATTTTTATGCCTTTTACTTCTTCTCGTCTGATCACTGTGGCTACAACATCCAGTACTAACTTGAATAACAACAGTAAAAGAAGACACCTTTGTCTTCCAACAATACATTAAACATATCATACACATGATCAAGTGAGATCTATTCCAGGGATATAAGATGCTACAATATTCACAAATCAATAAGTATGACATATCACATAAACAAAATGAAAGAGAAAAGTCACATGTTTAATCAATACATGCAGATAAAGCATTTGATAAAATCCAGCACCAATGAATGATAACAAACACTGAGCCAAATGAGAATAGAAGGAGCATATCTCAACTTAATAAAGGCCATACATGAAAAACCTACTGTCTCTTATTCCCCTTTTCAACTTGGGCAAGAAAATTAATGAGCAAAATAGAACCAGAAACATGAAAACAGGGAACAGACTGACAGCTGCCCAGAAGGAGGCAGAGAGGGTAATAGTGGAAAGAAGGGGAAGGATTAGCCAAAGAACATGTATGAATGACCCATGGACACAGACAGCGGTGTAGGAATTTACAGTGGGAGTAAGGTGGTGGGTGCGTGGAAGAGGGAAAAGGGGGAAAATTGGGAGAACTGTAATAGCATAAACAAGAATAAAAAAAGAAGTGAATTAAAATTTGTTCAGGAACAATTATAAAGGACACATAGACAAAACCAAGGGGGGGTTGGAATCAGAGGAGGGAGGTGGGGATGGCTGGGGTGGGGATGTAATGGTGAGGGGTAAATGCTGACAACTGTACTTGAACAACAATAAATAATTTAAAATTTTTCAGAAAGTCTACATACATTAAAAATTGCTGGGGAAATATAGCACAAGTAAGCAAACATACAACAACTGCTGTAATTACATGTATCTGGAGAAAACTATATTTCCAAATATCCTTTAGATAATTTCTCTGTATATATTTACATATTTTGAAAACAAAAATAGGGTTAAAAAAACTTGGGCACATTTTTCTAACAGTTAAGTATTTGCCTAAAGTCTCATGTCTATTAAATGGTGGAGCAAGAGTTTGCAATTCAGCATATATCACCATCCTCCTAACTCTGTACAGAAGTGTTAAGTCATAGCACAAAGGCATGGAAACAAGATTACATGTGATATCTGTGGCCAATGACAGTGAATAGCTTAGTTTCTGGAGTTTACAGGCAGGCAGGTATTGTGCAAAGTAAGACTCAATACTGAGTGTGATCAGCTTAATGGACTTTGAATATCAAGTTCGGGAACTCAGAATTCCTGTTTGACTGGATTCAAATACTATCTGCTAATACTGAAGTTGGACCAATTGTGGAATTATCAAGATGGAGAATCTGAAAATTGTTATTAGAAACTGCGAATAAAGAAAGTATGAAGAGAGCCTGAGTGTCCCTCCATGCAATGAGGTACAAACACATTCATCCAGCCTTATTCCTCTGCATTTAATAAGGAGTATGCGTACCTCCTTGGTATTTATACACAAAAGCAGCTGGAAGGATCATTGATTTTAGCAGTGGAAGACATTGCTGCAGACTACTGGACAACAGCTAATCAATTCATAATCCTAGCAGATTTTTTGGATAAAAGAAGTTTTAATATAAAATTGTTTTTATATGAATTATTATGTCAATTTAATAGATAAAGATGCCAAGACTCTGAAAGATAATATAAATGGCCTTTGGCTACATATAAAATAATGATGAGAGATGATTTTCAAGAGTTCCTCCCTCTGAAGCCCAGAAACTTCATAATGAATAATGTAGCCAAGGATCCAGTACCACTGCTCAATAGGGATAAGAGATAATAAATGAAATGGAGGTTGAAGATGTTATGTATTTGCCACATTCTGTGTGCTACAACATATGCCATGTGTTAGAGATGCCTAATTCATCAGGGCAGAGGTCTTCAGGTGACTGCTGTCTAGATGAGACTTTCAGAAGAACATAAATGCTAGCCTTTTCATGTGTTGCTACGACAGAAGAGACAATAGGAATAAACAAGGACTATCACCAGCTTAAACAAAGAGGTAGGGAGCCCACTGGAGAAGATGCTTTAACAACGATTGGCTGGTTTGCTTGAGGAATCTTTTAGTCTTTTGATATGGTAGAAGGAGGGCATGGTAAGGAGAGAAGAAACAGGAGACGGTTCAGAAAACAGAGAGGTTTATAAGCCATACTAAGAAATTTGTCCTTGATCATAAAGATATGAACTATGTTGTCAGATTGATTAGATGGTAATAACATTGGAGGGAGAGAGATTATTCAAGTGGCTATTGTGGTAATGCAGGAAAATGGTGATGAAGGTGGTCGTTGAGATAAAAGGAGCTGAAACATACACCAGATATTCACTTAGTTTCTTATTTACTTAGGGCCAGACCTCAAAGCTTGCAGCAAATATCCAGATATTTTATTTGTTTTTTTAGCAAACTAGCATTAGAAATTATTTCAGCCTGTAACTAGTTCCTTCCCTTCCTTCCTTCCTTTCTTCCTTTTTTCCTTCCTTCCTTCCTCCCTCTCTTCTTTCCTTCCTCCTTTTCTTTCTTTGTTCCTTTATGCTTCAAGTATCCCTTTTAAAAGTTTAAATACAGATTTTCCCTAGAAAGAATCATTGCTTAAGCTACTAACAATTTAAAAGAAAATAATGAAAGCCATATAAGAGCAAAAATGGAAAAAAGGAGCAAGGGAGAAGAGAAGGAAATCATGATAAATTGAGCCTATTATATAGTTTTGCCAAAAGCTGACACTGAGCTTACATCCTCTTTGCAGAGTTCTAGTTTGAGATCCAAATCTCAGGAAAAAAAGACACATGATGTCTTTGTGTTCTTTATCTCCAATGAGAATCTGCTACTTTCTCAAAAGTTTCCACTCAGGGAAGTTAAATTCTCTTAGGAGAAAATCAGCTGCTTGCATGACAGGTGAATTGAGGCTTGTGTGCTAGTACAGACATTGATATTTGGAAATTGTCCTGAAAAACTTGGAGGAAATAATGATAAGAGCATTCGAGAGCCTTTAAGTTATCTCTTGGCCCTCACAGATATTGCCCAGGCTTGCCCTGTTCTCTGCTCAATTACATGTAAGAGCCCACAGTCTGTGGTAGCTTGCGGGGTCAATAACTGGATTTTCATTGGCACAGATTGTCATCGAGGAAGAAATATGGACAGCTTGTACTGCTCACTAGCTGCTTCTGATGCTTCTCCGTCAGATAGTTTCTGATAGGCTGTATGGCACAAGGTTTCTTAATTATATACATGGAAACATTATTCAATATTAAAGTCAGCTGCAGTAGTAGAAGGAACTCAAATATGCAGTATTGTTTCAATTCCTTCTTCAATTAATGAAATCTTTTTGACAAAAAAAAAATGTCTTGAAACTCCTATCTTTGGTTTGTCCAACAAAAGCTGTGACCATGAAGTTCTCTCATTATGACATTGTGTTCACATTTCTATGGAGCATGATTCCTTTGAAGCATGATTTCTATGGAGCAAGATGCTCCATGAAAAAAATAATAGGGTTCCTTAATGAACACTAATTATGGGAACAAATACTACATATCACTCCTTCCTTAATCCAACAGATCTGTGTGAGGCCTCCTCAGTTGTCATTCTAGGAGAAGACCTTCTCTCAAGGAGCTTACAGTGCTGTGCAGAGACACAAATGAGAAAAGTGAGATAAGTTTAGAAAGAAAATTGCTTCAAGATAGGAGAGTGGGTTATGCTGGGCAGAGGAAAGAATTTGACAAGATCATAGACTAAAGCCATTGCCTTGCCAACACAGGTCTGCTGAGCTTAGCAGTCTTTCCATCTTGGTTTTATCTTTCCCTTTGCCCTTGGCTTCACCCTGGACACAGTGGTAGTATTCTTTCCAGCTCTGGACCCAGCCTTTTTTGCAATATCTCTCCTTAACTGCACGTCCTGTGATAGAAAGCCAGACCCTCCTGTCAACTCCCTGCTTAGTTCCCTTGCTTTCTATTTTTTTCCCTCAGAAGTTGAAGAAGAGTGAAGGTATTGTTTTTTATTTTCTATAGTGAAGTGTGAAAAGTCTTAATTTGCTAAGTGGGTATTTCAGTTTTCTCCAGTCATGGGCCATATTGTCCAGCTGCCACATGTATTGGTGTTATATTTCTCAGCATAGAGATAGGAAAAATATGTATGACACTGTTAGCAACAATTGCCTTATTACCCCTTATACTTAGAACAGAAATGTCACAAAATTCAGAGCCTCTGAAAAAGCACAGTAATGGCAATGGAGGAGTCTGGTTTCATGTGTATGTACTAATTTTTAAACATGCATAGTGTCCTCATGGGTAATTAGTGCTCTAGATCAAGATGATCCTAGCCACATTTCCATTTAGCTCTAGGTTGATACACATGCTTTTGACATTATTAGCTGATCATAGTTTATTTTCTAGTAAAAATTGACCCAGT
The DNA here is from genome assembly GCA_004027735.1 of Carollia perspicillata. Lineage (NCBI taxonomy): Eukaryota > Metazoa > Chordata > Mammalia > Chiroptera > Phyllostomidae > Carollia > Carollia perspicillata. The sequence continues at coordinate 11,040 of PVKM010048635.1, forward strand.
CATTAAAATTGCTACAGGGAACCAGATGGCATAATTGTATGTATAAGGATTCTACTGTTCTAGGATGACTATTGAGAAACTTAATCCAGAAACTTCCT